>VCHN02000735.1:0-30876 GCA_007115665.2 Sequoiadendron giganteum
ATATCTAATGTCACCACCTGTTCTCATACCACCAACACAGGGAAGGCCTCTCATTTTGTACATTTCCATGACAGATATATCTTTGGGGGCACTCTTAGCATAGGAGGATCATGAAGGAAAAGAGCATGCCATCTACTACATCAATAGAACTTTAAATGGCTATGAAATAAACTATACATTCATAGAAAATTCTTGCTTAGTAGTGGTGTTTGCTACTCAAAAGTTAAGACACTACATGATGGCTCATACAATCAGGTTAATTGCAAAGATTGATCCTCTGAAGTATCTATTAAGTAAAGTTTCCTTAATAGGTAGATTGGCAAAATGGGTTATGCTCTTAAGTGAATTTGACATTCAATATGTCGAGAGAAAGGCAATTAAGGGACAAGCAATTGTTGAACAGCTAGCTCAAGCTCCTCTATCAGATGATCACCCAATGACAATGGAATTCCCAGATGCAGACATCATGACAGCAATGCCCCAACAATGGATACTATACTTTGATGGATCGTATACACAACGAGGATTAGGAGCAGGAATCTTGTTCATATCTCCCCAAGGACACACAATTTCGAAGTCATATAGACTCATGTTTCAATGTACAAACAATGTAACAGAATACAAAGCATTGATTATTGGGGTCAAGATTGCAATTCAATGGAAAATCATAGATTTACAGGTCTATGGGGACTCTCAACTAGTTATTTATCAAGTCAATGATGAATATCAAACCAAAGATGACAAATTGATGCCTTACAAATAGCAAATAGATAATCTAAAACAATCCTTTACTAATATCAAGTTTGATCAGATTCCAAGGGTGGAGAACAAAGCTATTGATGCTATGGTTACGATCGCTTCATTACTACAATTGCCTAAGAAGCATATTTGTTATGAGTTTATGGTAGAACAAGTATCATGTCCTTCCCATTATCAATCAGAATCTGCTACCATATGTCATCTAGAAACCACTGAACCCTCCATATACGAAACAACCTATGCTTATCTGAAAGATGATATCCTACCTCCTCACCTTTCCATGAATCAAAAATGCAACTTTATTCATCAATCCGCCAGACACACTTTAATCATAGATGTCCTTTATCATTGAGGTCTTGATGGTACACTACTCTAATGTCTAGAACGCAATGAATCTGAAATGGCCTTATGAGAAGTTCACGAGGGTATTTGTGGTACTCACTCGAGTGGAATAACCCTAGCCAAGAAACTCCTCCATTTGGGTTATTATTGGCCTTGCATGGAAAAAGAATCATATCAATTTGTCAAGAAATGCCAAAAATGTCAGGTTCACAACAATTTGATTCACGCACCGGCACAAGAACTGCATCCTTTTACATCAACATAGCCTTTCTGTCAATGGGGCCTAGATCTGGTAGGTAAAATACATCCATCTTCATCTAATGGACACAAGTTCATTATCACGACTACAGAATACTTCACGAAGTGGATAGAGGCAGTACCTCTTACTACCATCACTGGGAAACAGATCTCCTCATTCATCTTGAACTACATCATCTGTCAATATGGAATCCCTCAATCTATAATCACAGATAATGGATGACCTTTCAAAAATCAAGATGTCCAAGAGCTATGTGGAAAGTTTCTCATCCAACATCGTTTTTCAACACCGTACTATCCTCAAGGGAATGGCCAAGCAAAGGCCTCAAACAAAACCATACTCAAAATTCTCAAAAAGACAGTTAACGATGTTGGACGTGATTGGCATGTTCAAATCAATCCTACACTATGGGCCTATAGAACAAGCATCAGAACACCAACGGGAGCTACACCATTTGCTTTGGTATATGGATCAGAAGCCATATTACCCATTGAAGTTGAAATTCCATCCCTTCGTGTATCACTCAGAGGTATCATTTCAGATGAAGAATATAGGGTATCTAGATTGTAGGAACTGGAATTGCTAGATGAGCATCGTCAATAAGCTGTAAATCATCTAACAACTTATCAATAAAGGATGTCAAGGAGTTACAATCACAGGGTAAAACCAAGGGTCTTTCAGGTTGGTGACTTGGTACTAAAGGAAAATCCTAGGAATCAGCAGGACAGAGAAAAGAAAGTAAAATTTGAGCCTAACCGACTTGGTCCATTTGTCATCATATCAGTGTATGGATCAGGAGCATATCAGCTATCAATGTCAGAAGGGGATCTGTTCGATGAACCTATCAATAGTATTCATCTCAGAAAATTCTATGCTTAAAGTATCCTAGTGCACGGGGCAAAATCTGAAAAATTGTTTCCTTGGTGAAAACCTGGCAAACAGGCATCTTGGTGAAACACAAAAATACAAAAAAATAAAATAAAATAGAAAATAAAACAAAAAAGGGAAAATACAAAATACAAAGGGTGTAATCAAAGAGTGTGGTGAAAACCTAGAAATAGGCGCCATAAGTGATTCTAAGATCAACTTTCCCATCTATTTAGATATGTGTCGGGATCATTCATCTGAAGGTCGGTATCAATTCATAGCATATCATTCGTCTGGACATCATTACATCCAGTATCAAGTCATGTCACATGGTCAACATATAACTCCATAGCTTGGGGGTAACATCTGGATATCTAGGGGCAATCCAAACGTATCAATTGCATCTGGTGATAGAAAATCAAAAACAAAGATCAAAACGCAATTTCAATCATTGTCAGAAGAATCAACCATCCTTATCAAAAATCCAAAAACATGTCAAATAGGAAACTCTGAAAAGGAAAAATAAATAAAAACATAGGTCTGTGTCAATCAAACTACGTGGTCTCTGCGTGTGTAATGTAGGCAAGGCTAATCTTAAATTAGCCCCCGAGACCCCTAAGATAGGTTGGTAGGTTAGGTCTTTGGTCAAAAATCTCAAAAATCCAAAAACATGTCAAAATCAGGATGGATGATCTCAAATCTGATAAATGAATGAAATACTCTAAGTGAACAATGGATAAATTATACTTTTTGATTATCATTTCTTTAGAGTGACTCAATGATGTATTGAACTGGAGGAACAAGGAAAAAGAATGATATTTTTACTGTCTGCTATATGTGCGATAATCATATAAATGTGTGAATTGTCGAGGGATGTGCTATGCAAATGTATCACCGATGACATTCAGAATTCACACACTCAAATGATAATCTTTGCCTATTTACGCAATGAATGCTCAGGTCATCTCGGTTCAATTATACCTTGATTCTTGTGTTCAATTACAATATCAAAAATCATGAAAGTAATACTTAGGTCGTCATTGGATTAACACAACCATTGATGCTTGTATTCAGTTTCAATATCCAATAAAGCTCTATGATGATACCAAGCACAAAAAGACTATAAAATGACATCTATTTTGCATATCATTGCATGATTAAATTAGATTGCATTCATCATCATTCATTATCTGTAGAGTATTTGTTGCATAAAGGATTCCAATCAATGATTATCTAATCTACAAAAGAGATTGAGTATACTTGACATAAAATCATCAGAAACATATAAACATCATCATTGCATCATCAATTCATCATTCAAATATTTCATCATGCATCATAAATTCTACCATCAGTGCATCAGGTTCATTCTTACCATAACACATTCATTTAATATCATTTAGAATCCATACATCACATCATATATCCACAAATCATTTATAATCCATACATCACATCATCATTATTATATCATGTATCCATACATTTAAAAATATCAAAATCACACATTACATCCATCCATGATCATTTATCATAAAATCATCTCATAATTAAAAAGCATTTATTCAACTATCCATATATGTTATCAAAATCACATAATTTATCCACATATCATATTCCATCCATACATACATCATTACATCATTACATTAACATAAATCATCATTTATTATCATCACATTTAGAATAAACTCATCACATAAAGCATATAAACAACATCCATCACATAGAAATCATGATGCCATCATCATAATCATATCAAATGCATCTCATATATATATCATCAAGAGTCAAGTATACAATGCAGTCATAAAAATACATCATCATACAAGAAGGTACATCATAAAATACATCAATGAGGATAACATGGCCTCTATGACCTGCTACTGCTAGAATGCGTAGGCCCAACAGGACCTGTACCGCCACCACCCCCAGATGGACCCGAGTCTCTGGGATCTTTGCGTGGAGGCTGTGTCACCCCCTCACTAACTGTCCATGTGTGAGTCTACCCAAATCTCGATGGGGCATAACTGATTCGGTGCTCGGTAGGCACTGCATCATGATACTGACCTCTATAAAACTCTGCCTCTCGAGCAACCCGTAGAACCTCTCTCATATAATCACCTATAGAGGTGCCATCAACCACTCTTTGTAGTGTCTTGGCTCTCTCATGTGCCCTCTCGACAATATGTCATGCACTATCTCTCTCGGCTGTCAATGTATCAACCTGTGTCTGCGCAGTGGCTAACTGCCCCTGTACCTATGCCAAGGCCTATGCGTGAGCCTGTGCCTGTGCCTACATCTATGTCTAAGTCTACACAACCATGCCCCGAGCCTATACCAACTACCCCTACAGTGTCTACACCTGTGCCTACAAAGTCTGGACCTGTGCCTGAAGCCCAACCATTTGTCTCTACTACCCAACTGCTGGCACTTTCACTGCTTGCCTCTTACGAGGCCTGCTGGACTAAGGTGCACTGTGAATATTTGGACCTAGCCCTCTGTATGCTCCACTCCCACCATCACTATCCCCACTGCTACTGCTATCCTCACTATCTGAGCTATTGCTCTCTGAGCTCTCATCTGTTGGGATATCACCCTCACCCCCGATGACATCCTCTGCCACATCCTCCTCTACTGGTAAAGGTGCTGGCTCATTGAGGATAGTAATACGAGGCTGAGGGACCAAGGCCAAGAATGTTGCGTAATCCTTTATCATGGGTGCAACTGCAATATCTCTCCTCATGTCCCAAGAGGATGGTTGTAGTGCTCTGTAACACTCTACTACAACATCATAAGATAATGTGGGGCCCCAATCTGGAATATCCATCCATCGTCGTGCATAGTGGGCTACCCCCTGTGGTATGCACTGAATAATGCCATACTGTCTATAAACCCGCAGCAGTAGAAATCTCTCAATAACAAACGGAGTCTAGCCAATAAGGTACATGGAGTCACAAAGAAACCCCAACACTACACCATCCTCCTCCCACTCCTCACAGTCAAGGTAGGGGCGCCATATAACTGTCTCTGTATCATCAAAAACCCGCCTCCAACACTCTAACTTGCCCATCTGGGCCTGCGTGAATCGACCACTATATCTAAAAACATATGGCCTGCCAGCTGGTCTGTCTGCAAGGGGAAATGGCCGACAAATAGCAAAGTGCTCCCACACCCAAATCTGTAATAATGTCGCCCCTGCGGATATACTGCGTGCACCTAGGTACACAATGGAATGAAGATCATGATAGAGATGTGCTAACATGCACATCCCCCACGCATATCTAGTACCATGTACCAACATGCTCTCTAGTGTCCTCCCCCAACCAATGAGGAATCCCTTTGACCTACGATCCGGGCAAAGGAATCCTCTAATAAATCCAGCTAGCACTTCCAATAGTGTCGCATAGGAGTCTACGATCCTCCACCATCGAACGCTCGGACCCTCTATATCCTGATACTGAAGTACTCAACGAAGAGCATCTCTGCTGCTAGTCCCATGAGAGTCATATGTAACAATCTCCCCCATAAAAGGAATGTGTAGTATACGCCACACATCCTCTGGTGTGACTGTCATCTCACCAGTGGGTAGGTGAAAGGTGTTGTGGTCGCTATGCCACCTCTCAGTTAGTGCGGTCAACAAACCTCGATTAATCCTAATCTGGGGCATGTCAAGTAAACTCGTCAAGCCACACTGGCCTATCACTTGGAGCTCGTCAGGTGTCAAATGTGGTATCAAATCGGTCATCTGCAAAAACCTCTCTCACATCTGGAGAGTCCCCAGATCCTCCTATCATCATAATGAAAAATCCATAATCAGTGAACTATGTCAAGAATTAAACGTCATTCTACTATCAAGTCTGTTTCAAAAAATTTGGTATCAATTTTCGATCAAAATTCATAGGCAAACATCCAACCTCACCTATCATGAGGATCATCAAAACATTATCTAGATCTCGCCTATCATGAGATTTATCAGATATTGGCTCAAACCTCACCTATCATGAGGTTCATCAAAACATTATCTAGATCTCACCTATCATGAGATTTATCAGGTATTGAATCATTTCCTCGCTTATCATGAGGATCATCAAGAAATAGGATTTCTTCTCGCCTATCATGAGAGTTAATCTTATTTACTTTAATCACAATCCAACATCTAGAATGTGGATTGTCAATCATACCAATCAAAAGAATGGACATGATCAGAATTCACGAAATCAAATTTCACTAAGTCAAAATCTTCAATTCTGACATGGAAGCGCTAAAACAGGCTTCCAAAGCGCTAAATCCCAAAAGCACTATTTTATCATCCAAACACGCTAAATCAGGGACCCAAAGCGCTAAAACCATGAAAACACTATTTCAGCACTCCAAAGCGCTAAAACAGGCTTCTGAAGTGCTAAATAACTCAATGCACTACTTTTCCACATCAAAGCGCTAAACCAGGCCGTCAAAGCGCCACTTTACCAGAAGCGCTAGAATAGACCTTCAAAGTGCTAAACTGCTGACTCAAAGCACTGAAAATCTCAAAGCGCTACTTCTTGACTCCTAAGTGCTAATTCGTTGAAAGCGCTACTTTACCGACTAGAAGCGCTAGAGTTTTAAATGCAAGCGCTAAAACTCAAAGCGCTAGACAATTTACCAAAAGTGCTACATCAGGATGCAAGCGCTACAACGCGGCTTCAAAGTGCTAAAACTATCCTAGACATGCCTAAGACCTAAAAAGCCTAAAAAACAAAAATGCACGAATCACAAGGAGGTGAGGGGGTACATACCGGAGGTCCATATGTAGGTGGCCATCTATGGTGTCAAATGCGCTCAAATCAGTGAGTGTGGTAAGGAATAGGCATCTCAATCCACCTGGTAGAAATGTCTCTATCACTAAGAAATTTGAACTCAAAAATCAAATAATGAATTGAAAATGACCTTTTAGCACTATTTATAATTTTTGAAAGGTATTTTTGGGGGATTTTTATAACATTTTGATTAATTTTATCCATGAAATTAATTAAAACTCATCTGATGACTCTATTTCCTAATCATTTTGTCGGGAGATAAACTATTTTATCATCGAAACATCATAAAATCATTAGAAAATCATAAATTTTTGAAAAATTCTAAAAATCATCAAATTATTAATTTATCTCTTGAGGGGGCATATCATGATATTATCATCTGAAAATCATGTCTGGGGCACATGAAATTATTATCATCTGAAAATCATCGATCCTAGTAGTAGTAGCAAAAATATTCTTCGAAGCAACACATAAACACATCACTTCGAAGAGGGGAAAAATGTATACACCTAAAATTGGTCTGGAGCATCCGATTAATTAAATACACATTATTTGATTAATTATTCTATTTCCTCTACTGTTTAAATAAATAAAAATATTTATTTAATATAGTTCACTTTCAAATTCATCTTAATTAAATAAACAAAATTAAATACTTTGTTCAATTTAATTATCAAATCCCTATTTCAATCTATCACATCATTCTCGAATTAATTAAATAAAGATGAAACATTTTATTTATTGATTACCATATTCCTCTGATTAATTTAATAAACGACTATCCTATAGTTTGTTTTATTAAATTATCTATCTCCCTTTTCTAATTTAAATAAATCAAAATATTTGAATTAAGCATAAAGGAATATTCCAATCTACATTTCCTCAAAAATGAATTAGATTGCCTATGTCTAAATTTGTCACAATTAATGCTTTGAAACTTCATGGGAAGTTTTGGAGACAAATTGGAGACAAATTTGGAATTTGATCTCTCAATCCTCTTCCATCAATCTTTCCTCTTCTCTTGCCTGGTGTTTTCATGGGTAGAGACAATCTCCCTCTTTCTCTCAATCTCTTGAATCTCTCACCATTCAATCCTCCAGATTGAATTCAAGCCTCTCAAAGCTTTCCCTATGCATTTCTACAGCCAGGAAATCTATAAATAAAGCCTCATTGAACCAAGAAAACGATCCAGATAATCAAGCTTTTACACCCTTACTCTATAGGAATCTAGGCATCAAGTATCAAGCATTCACACATCAAGTAATTTAACAATCAAGCTTCACATCAGTGGCTACCTCTTGGAGCTGCAATTATCTATTTCACTTCAATATCATGCTAGTTTAATTGATTTATCATTTAACATTATATCATCATCATCTCGTTCTTCAGATGATCATTTTAACAGTCTTATATGCTTGCACAATCTGAGAGCAATTTAGATTTAATAAATCTTTGGAGATAGAGAGCAATAGGACGCTTTCAATTGATTACTTTGTTGAATTGATTCAATTTGTTTAATAATTGATATAATGTCCTATTAAGAAATATATTTATGTTATTTACCTCATTCCACACTTACAGGTGCCAATGGAGTATTACAATTGGCCCTTTCCCAATTCCTACGTTTTAATGTTGAGTGGCTGAGAAATGGTCAAATCTCCCAAAGAGATTTGAGCATAACCTTGTTACAAATCTTGAAGATGGCGAATGGTTGAGTGATAACGGGAAAAATTAGCTCTCAATGTGAAGAGAGTAACTTTGCATGCAATTGTGGATGATGATGAAGTTGAGTATAGTAATTCTACTCAAATTTTGGATGATAGAATGAGAGGAAGAGTCTCTCATTTATAGATTTCCAATTGGAAAAATAAGTGAAATTGAGCAATGTGGGATCATTTAATATACAATGGCCAAGTGATACTTGTCAAGATGTGAATGGTTGAGGAATGAGAACATTTTGGTCAATGTGCATGATAAATGCCATTGGATTCAGATTTGAAATTTGAATGTGACATGTTGGAGGGAGAGAAGAATGGAGTTAATGTCATTTGGCTCAATGCACAAGGACATGTAAGAGGCTTTGAATTCCTTTTTGGAAGGACTAAGTCCATTTGAATTTGAATTCAAATTTGAGGGAATATTCCCTTTTTATGCCATGTTGAGAGAAAATAGAGATTTAATAAATCAAAGTAATTGATTTATTGTGCAAGTTGCATTCTCTAGAGGATGTGACATAGATTAGGATTAAATTAATCAAAGATTTATTAATTTAATGAAGAATTAGAAGATGTGACAATTTAGACTTAAATTTATGAATTGATTTAAATCAAATTGAAAGGAAGGGTTTAATTAAATAAATAATTTTTATTTATTTAACTAAAGGGGATAATGTTAGATTAAATCAAATAATGATTAATTTATTCAATTTAATAAGAATACTTTAGGGATTTAATCAAATAAAATGAATTATTTAATTAAAAGGAGTTTTACAAAATTAATAAAATTGATTTATTTAATTAAACAAAAATGTAAGGTTAATTAAATTAAATTGATTAATTTAATCATTGGAGGAAGAAGACTTAATTAGATGAATAATGATCCATTAGATTAAGAGAAAGAATATGATGAAATGCTAAAAGTATGATTCAAGAAGAAATGTTGTTAGTAATCAGGATCAAGTGTGCCAGATCAAAAATGTACATTTTCCATGTCTGCATTGCCTTAATCATGGTTAAATTTAATGATATATGCTTTTGTGATTCGAAATCAATTTTGTGTTGGTTGTATTCATCTATCATTTTGTTGGATATGTGTTTGTTGTATTCATCTAACATATATTGTTGAAAATATAAATATATATATATATATATATATATATATGTATACACAACTAAGTATAAGCATACATATATATATTACTATACATGTATATGTATCATATCCATAAATTGTAACTATAAGTGTAAGTGGAAATCAATCTAATTGTAAATTGTAAGTGTAAGTTTACAATGAATAAGAAAAATGAACATCATATATGAACACAATGTCTACCAGGTCACAACCAAAGTAAACTCTTGAAAGACTTGACCTGAAATGTATCTTCTAATTTGATATTCTCTTTACAACCTTCCTAGTTGTGTATATATGCATACATATATGTAAATATATATACGTATGTATGTATATACATGCATACATACACATATGTGTATGTATGTATACACAACTAAGTATATGCATACATATATCTATACATCTATATGCAACATATCCAAAAATTAATCTATTTGAAATTATAAAATTTTCAACACCTACACTTGGAAATCAATCTAATTGTAAATTTTAAATGTAAGTTTACAGTGAATATAAAAAATGATCATTATAAATGAAAACTATGTCTACCAGGTCACAGCGAAAGTAAATTCTTGAAAGACTTTACCTAAAATGTAATCTTGCAATTTGACATGCTCTTTAAAACCTCCTAGCCATTTTACATGCTTGGCAGAACAAACAAATATAATAGAACAAACAAACATGGACAATAGTTATTGAAATAAATAAAAATACATACTAGTTAGTGAATAATATAGAAAAATAATTGAAACATTAAGCCATTTGAACAAACAATCCTTAATTATTTGGTGTGTTGACAAACACATTTACTAAATTTCCCACCCTGAACATTGTTGCGCCACCTCTCCTTGTTCTCTCGTGCCTCGAAGAAAATATTTACAACCACGGGTAGTCACAACTGAGGCTAGTAACATACAAACATCATACAACATTTGAAATAATGCATGTACAACAACACATAATTAATCAAGTTCAACATATTAAAAAATGCATATGTAATAGATAAATATATGTAAAAACATATAAATGTTAATAGAATTGTATACCAAGATTTATTCAACTTATATTCATTGTTTCTCATTAACCTTGGATATATGAGGAATGTGCAAAGGATGCCATTCAATGATCTGTAGTATGGAGAGGATATTAGTAGGGGAGATTAATTGTGAATGTCGATGGTTGTTGTCCCTCTTATTTAGAAATTTGAATCTGACAATTGAATGCATTCAATTTGATTGTTGTTCAAATTTGAATTTTTTATAGCATTTGAATTTGTAGTTGCCACTTACGTAGGTTTTTAGAGATCATATGACTGAATTTTGCATTATATTTATATTTTATGTTTATTTGGGTAGCCTTAAATATCTCTAATTTTTCGCATGTTTGTATGCATGCATATAGTCATACAAACATAAGCATACATGTAAAAATTCATAGAAACATAAGCATACATGCATGTATTCATATAAACATATACATACATATACATTGTAGAAAATCTCTAATATACATTGCAAAGAAAAAAAAACACCTAAATGTGTCACTATTAAAATTGCAAGGAATTAATAGAAGCGGCCAACAATAGGATCACTATTAGTGCAAAATCAAAATTTTCAAAGTGGGATACAGACATCCAAAAAGAATGGTGCAAACTGAAACATCCTAAGGAGAAATCTTACAGAGAAGCAAACAAGGCAGTGGACTGGTTAGTAAATGCTGGTGTATGGAAAATGAACAAATTGATTGAGGACTCCAATGTGGAGAGATGGGATGGGCTAAAGGACATTGTTGAACAAGAAATAATAAAAAACAACACATAATCCCAACAGACACGGGATGGTACAAACTCTGCATTGGTCTATGGGAGCATAATCTACTTTAGGATGCGTATTTGCACACAAGGCCTGCCTTGGGCCATATCATAATTGATGCTCCCACAGTGACGGCTTACAAAAATGGCAAGGGACAATAACCTTGGCACTCTATCACGTGAACTCACCTCAACTACTTGGCATAAATGGCAGCAGTGAGAATTCCAGATCCCTCATCCCAAAAACCTTGTGAACCTCAAATCAGGATTGGATTCACATGTGTGAAATCATAAGGATTGATTTAGATTGGATTTGGTATGGCCTGAATCAATGGGCTTGGTTCTCAAGCAATCCTTATCATTATAGAATTAAGGCTTTTAATAGAGGGACAGTATGTTCTCCATTTCCACCTCTTCACAGAAGCTCCAAGTTTTCTAGAAAAGCAAGATGGTATTCATGTTCGGAGTCGAGTGCCATTGCACTAAGGAGCCAGTAATAGTGCAGTGCATAAGGATTTTTAACATTCCAGACCCAACAATAAGGAATTCAGTAGTCAACCTGGTATCTACAGTTTTTTCTCTTGATTAGCACTGGTGCTACAGAAAATTCTATGAGCTCATACTATGTGCATTAGTGGACATAACCGAGGCCAGGGAAGTCATGGTTGAGTGGCTCAACAAATTCATAGAAAATGGTAACGTTGAGGCAGTAGCCAATGCCATTCTGAACCTAAGCGAGGAGGGATGGGTCAGCTTCCTCCAGTACTATTTCGACCTAGAAATACTAAATATGGCAACCGATGATTCAGAAAATGATGAGGAGGAAGCGGAATCTGACGAGGATGATGTGAACGAAGATGTTGCATGTGCCTGCCAGGCTGCAACAGATAATTTTTGTATTGATGCATGGGAAGTATTTAGAGCAGGAGTCAAAAATGCCAACATGGATGCCTTCTCCAGTTTCATGCGCTTCAACTTGGCTAAGCTTGATGGGGTTTGCTTGCAATGGTTGACTAGGATTGGGGACATCCTCGCAGCAATTTTCCTACTCATAGAATGAGCGGGGTTTGTAATCTCGTTCTTAGCCTGTAAAAGATAAATTTGAATGTACATGGGATTTACCCCCTTAGTAACACTTATCTATAAAATTCCTCAAAAAAACATTTAAATAGAACTATTATATCATTCAAATCCGCTCAAAATTCAATGGGTCTAATTCACGTTGGCACCTTAAAAAATCAATTTCATGCCCATTAAATATCACTCCTACATATTAATCTCCTTACTTTAGAACTAGACACAAAACACATTACATCACAATTAATCTTCATTTGGAGTCCAATTTAAACATATGACTAATATTTTTTCTGGTGGGTAGCCCATTATTTTCCATCATTTTACCGCATGCTCTCTCTAGAAGGTTTTCATGGCAATGGAAAGTATATATATATGTATGTGCATACATACATACATAAATTCATAAATATATATATATATATATATGTATGTGCATACATACACACATACATATATATATGTATGCATATATGTATGCACATACATACACACACACACACATATATATATATGTATGTATGTGCATACATACCTACATACATACATATATATATATATATGTGTGTGTGTGTGTATATGTGTGTGTGTGTGTATGTATGTATGCACACACACACACACACACACACACACACACACACACATATATGTGTGTGTGTGTGTGTGTGTGTGTGCATACATACATACATAGATACATACATAGATATATATATGTATGTATGTATGTATGTATGTATATGTGCATACATACATACATACATTCATTGAGCAAATTGATATATATGTTTGTATCCTTTAACTATCCTTTTCAAAATGCAAACAATGGTACTGGTTAATCATTTTCTTCTGCATTTTATTGAATTTGTAAAAGAATGTCTACAACGTGCATACATACATACACATATAACCCCAAAAAAACCTGTATTTGGAAAAACAAAGCAAGGGGTTTCACAAAAAATGGTGTATACTAAATGGATTTTCCAATACATACATACACTTTGAAAGGAGAATGTTTTTTGTTACCTAACACCATGGATAGACAACTTTATATATACATACATGCAAACATATATTTATACATATATATATATGTATGTATGTATGTATGTACATGCATACATACATGCATGTATACATACATATATCTATACATATATATATATGCAAGTATGTATATATGTATGTATGTGCATGCATGCATACATGCAATGTGGTAGAAAAAAATAGCACCATGACCCAACAAAATTAAATAGCACACGACAAAAATGCATGTAAGAAGAATGATATATTTCATAAACAAGTAGTAATAATTTTTTAATCATCGAATAAACCTTTCACGGGTCATGAAAGATGCATAAGAAAATGATTAACCAGTACCATTGTTTGCATTTTCAAAGGATAGTTAAAGGAAACGAACATATTTTTTTTATCTACTCAATGAACAAGAGACAACAGACACATAATTTGTAAATGAATATATAAAACATTGCACAGATTCATTTACAATTTGAAACACACTGCTTAATGTGTGTTCTATAGGTATAACATTGTACACATTCTTTTACAAATTCAATAAGATGCAAAAGAAAATGATTAACCAATACCATAGTTTGCATTGCCAAAGGATAGGCAAAGGATACACACATATATATCGATTTTATGAATGAACAAGAGACATAGAATGTAAAATGACAAATATATGTATGTTGACCTGTTGTATGTGCAATGGAAAGTATAAAAAATATAAACAAATGCTATTCTATTGTACTGGACAACCAAAGGAAATGTATTCAAATGCTAGTTTTTTGTATTGGACAATCAAAGGAAACATAGTAAATGATAGAAAAGAATTGCTGCAAAGCTTAGGAGAATTCGTTTTGTAGATCTTGTAAAGACAACAAAAAAGAGCTTCATTTACTTATAAAGTAAAGTAAAAAGACAGTGCATAAATATAAATGTTAAATGCACAGCTCATGAAAATAACTATAAGTAGAATGTACAAAGCACATTGTACAATAAATGAAAGAAGTTGTGCTATATTCAACAGCAATAAGATATTAATTTTAACAGAAGTAGATCGATTAACCACTTGGGTTTTCAAAAATATGCACAAGAAATTAACCAAGGGTTTCATAATAGTAATTCCTCACTCACAGGAATACAAAAGTGCATTTTCAGATAGATCTGGAATATTCTAGGCAAGGGTTTCATGAGATAATTTTTGCCCACTGTGTACTGGGTTTTTATAAAAAGGTCGAGGCAGACCAAAAAAAATTAATTTACAGAGATGTGGTCAAAACCCACGAAATTCCTCATCATACCCAATTACAATATCATGAGACAGTTGACTTTACGATGTCGTATTTAGTCATTTAACCCCAAGAAAACCTGTATTTGGAAAAACAAAGCAAAGTTTTTCACAAAAATGGTGTATACTAAATGGGTTTGCCGATTTATGCTCATATTCACATGGGTTTTTTTATAAAAAGGTCGATGGAGACCATTAATCATTTTTTGCAGACATGTGGTCAAAACCCACATAATTCCACATCATTTCTGGAGACAATATCATGATACAATCGACTTTACTAGGTCGTATTTAATCATTTAACCCCAAAAAAACCTATATTTCAAAAAACAAAGCAAGGGTTTTCAGAAAAATGGTGTATACTAAATGGGTTTGTCGATTTATGGTCGTATTCACATGGGTTTTTTATAAAAAGGTCGATGCAAACCATTAATCATTTTTTGCAGACATGTGGTCAAACCCACGAAATTCCCCTATCATTTTTGCAGACAAAATCATGATACAATCGACTTTACTAGGCTAAAAGAACGCGGTAAATTGAGGAGAGGAAATCATTTAACCCCAAAAAAACCCATGTGTAAAACAGCAGCACCATGACCCAACAAAAACAAATAGCACACGGTGAAAATGCATGTAAGAGGCATGATTTATTTCATAAACAAGTAGTAATAATTTTTCAATCATCGAACAAACCCTTCATGGGTCATGAAAGATGCAGAAGAAAATGATTAACCGGTACCATTGTTTGCATATTCAAAGGAAAATGGTGTTTGATGTTACCTGAAGGCATGTGTGGAGCCGTGGACATCAGTCGTCATTCGCTTTCATCATCATGAGAACCTTCGACAAAGCGCAAGCAGTAAAATGATGGTAAATAATGGGGTGCCCACCAAAAAAAACATTAGTCATATGCTTAAATCAGACCCCAAATGAAGATTAATTGGGGTGTAATGTGTTTGGTGTTTGGTGCTAAAGTAAGGAGATTAATATGTAGGAGTGATTTTTAATGGGCACGAAATTGATTTTTTTAAGGTGCCAACGTGAATTAGACCCATTGACTTTTGAGCGGATTTGAATCATAGAATAGTATTATTTAAATGTTAATAGTCACACATTTATGTGTTTTTTTAAATTTGATTGGTGGTTATAGCTGGTGGGGAGTGGATGACACCTCTATAAGGTGTCTTTTTTATCTCCATGCGCATATCCAATGCTCCCGCACTCTACTGAATTTCCCAAAAGCCAAAAGCTTAGTTATAAGCTCTTAACTCGTGGACAAAAAAAAACCAAAAAAGAAATTTTTGATTCGACACACGGTGTAGATTCTATGGTTGCGCGAAGTTAGCCCTAGCAGATACTGGGTCTTCTCCCCTAAAGTTAAATAAAGTAAAACTAAATAAATTAAAAGCTAAATAAGGCTAAATAAAGCCTTTCCCCAAAGCTTGTCGGAAACAAAAATAGGTGTTTCAAGTTGCAGAGCTTGCTGAATTGGAGAAGTGAATAAGGTTGAAGAATATTGTGGATGGGATTTTCGTTCATTAATGCTTCAACATCAAGCCTAAGTAATGAATGCATATTGTGGTAGCAAAATTTTGGTGCATGAATGCATGTTGTGGGTTAGCTAACTACCAGCCAGTTCAAAGATGCATTAATCAATGATGGTAGGAGTTTTCAAATTCAACACTTCAAAATAAAAAATAGACTGCAGATGAGATGCACTGAGCAGTGTCAAAATTAATGTATGTAATATTTAGTGAATGCACACAATATGTTCCATCAACTACCCGCACGGTTGATCCTCATACCCATCATTTTTTTGAGAAAAACACAAAGTTACCTACTAACTACAGTTTAATGTTGTGACAGTCTTAGCCACCAATAGCCACCCAGGTGCTAGATCACAAGATACAATGAAGATTTCATTACAAATTTAAAGCATTAAAAAAAAAAACATGGCGTTGAATGAATGAATGCACTCTATGTGTGTCCTAGCAATCGTCAACATAGTGAATACACTCCATGGATTTAGCCAACTACTAGTTGCAGCCAGCCTTCATACACATGGCTTTTATGAGAAATGGTCGGCGTTCAATTGGACTATAATCTTTTTGTTGCAATCTATTGACTGAAATCAAGGCTCAAATTCACTGTGGCCTGCAATTGGACTGTAATCACCATCAAAGATCATAGATGGAAGAGCATTCACATGGGACCCTAAGCTGGTAGGAATCAAACAAATTCCCACACAGCAACAGAAGATTATCAAGAACGAAACATGAATTGTTTTTAAAGCAGCAATGAGATCATTAATAGACATGTATACATAATGTGTACGCATAGACAAGGCATGCAAATTTTTTGGGAAAATGCTTCAAAGAAATGCCATCTCATGGAATACAATGATCATAGGATATACACAAAATGGATTTATTGAACAGGCTGTTAAAAACTTTTAAGAAAGTGTAAATCAGCAAGTGGAAAGCTTTCCTTCTTACAAAACTAGTGCATGTTACTGGATATATTAATGACAACCACAAGCTTCCTATATTAATAGAAATATGTCCATGTGAATAACAAAAAAATAGGCATGTACAGGCTAGCAAACCTTCATTGATCTTTCCACAAACGAGATTTCACCTTGTGCTCCTTTCTCTTATAATTTTTCCATTGAATATAATCATTCAACCAAAAGTACCATCCATCTTAAGAGTGTCCATGTGATATTGTATCCTAATTTTCCCACCAAACTAGACCTATGCTTACTAGTTGATGCAATCAAAGGATATATTATAGAAATTTACCAAAGATATATTTACCAAAACAATGTCAGGTTCACCAAATGTATTAGGGAGAATTTTTCAGATTAATGCAAGTAGCATAAAAATAAAAACCCCAATCCACAATAGAGTACAAAGGAAACTAGAAGCATAATAATATTGAAACAACATCACCTAGTCTTCAAGCTCCCATTAGTTGACCTCCATTGGCCATCTCCATGTTGCTGAAAATGATATGATTGCCCTCAGATTGAGATGCAACTATCACCTATGTCTAAGCCAAGAAAAATATTGAAGTATTATGAGTGCTCAAGTACTTAGAGTTCTCAAACTTGCTGAAAATAGTTGTGTGTGTCTAAAATGGGTTGAGAGTGAACCTTTTAAAGAATTCCAAATTGGGAATGGATGGCCATGATTAGAAGTTGGTAAAACCCTAAGATCAATGACTAGGATTCAATGTGATAAGGAGCATTAGGGTTAGGGCAACATTAGGTCAAAGTTAGGGAAAGATTTGAAATGAATGGTTGAGATTTAGACAATTAAATCAATGGTGGACAATAAATGAGATAGAAATAAAATAATAAAAAATATTTTATTTATGGAGAAATGTTGACTTATGAATTAAATAATGGTTTAATTCATAAATGAGAATGAGACAAAAGGAAATAAATAATTATTTTAATTATTTATTTGGTGAGATGGAAAGTGGGATAAATGGATAAATTTATTTAATTGAAGGATAAATGGTAATGTTATGGAGGAAATAATCATAGAAGGATAATTGGAAATTATGACATTAGGATATAATCAAATCATGAGGATGTTTGACATAGAAAAATGCAGCTCGGGGGCCTAAGTCATTTTTATGTGTCTACACCATGTTGTCTACAAAAAAAATTGAAATCTTTTGAGTTGTATTCTCCTTCTCTATCTAACCTGGGCACTTTTATATATTTACCACTTTGTTTTTCTACTTCAGCTTTGAGCTATTTGAACTTTGAAAAAGTATCAATTTATTCTTGAGAAAATAAATCCAGATTTTCCTACTAAAGTCATCAATAAAGGTTAGAAAATAAAAGATACCACCGATGGATTGAGTTTACATTGGTCCACATAGATCTGTGTGGACTAGCTCTAAGTGTTATTTTTCTTTATTGGAGGATGATGGTAAGTTTTTCTCTTATGCTTTCCAAGAATACAACTTTCACATTGACTATTAAGTGATTTTGAAATAGGGAGACCTTTGACCATAAATTACTTTTGAAGAAGACTAAGACTATTAAAGGAAAGATGACCAAACCTAGAATGTCATAATTGTGACTCATCCATGTTTGAGACATTGTGAGAAAATGACTATGACAGATTGACACTCCTAAGGTTTAGGGGAAACATTATATTCTTGGTCCTTTCAACCTTTTCTATAAGTCTTCTACTGGGAGATTTATCAAAAATATAAGTTGTACCTTTAAGGATTATATCATAACCATGTTCCATCAATTGACCTACACTTATGAGATTATGTTTCAGGTTTGGAACATAATAGACATCATGTATGTATTTTCGTTGATTATATTTAGTAAGAATAGGAACAATTCATTTCCCTTGTGCTTTTACACGAGAATCATCACCAAGAGTAATTTCAGAATTTATAGAAGTATAAATGCATGAAATTAAATCTTTGTTACATTTCATATGATTGATGCATCCACTATCCAGAAACCAAAGGTCTTTGTGCCTAATTCTGAGGGTTTCTAGAGTGACTTGATTATCCTTGTGTAAGTCATTCTTCTTCATGTTGCTTCTCCCTATGTTGCTTATGTTTTTGTTTCCTCTACCTCTACCTCTGCTAAAAGAGGTTTGAGTCTTGAAAGCTTGTTCCAAAGACTCTTCTTCCAGATTTAGTCTTGTCTCATGTGAAAAAAGTGATCCAATTAGCTCTTCTACTAAAAAAGTAGTGAGATATTTGGACTCCAAAATAGCTTTTACAACCATTTCAAATTTCCTTGGCAAGCTTCTGAGGACTTTCTCAACAATCTTCTAATCTTCAATGGTTTCACCATTAATCCTAATCTAGTTTACAATTCCCATGACTCATCATAAAGTGATCAACATTCTCCAAGTTAGACATTTTTAGTGTTTCAAACTACATTCATAAGGTCTACAGTTTGACTATATTGACTTTTTCATTACCCTTGTATGCAAATTTGAGAATATCCCATGCCCCTTTCGATGCTGCTACACCTATGATTTTTGAGAAAATAGAATCATCAATAGAATTTTGGATACAATATTTATCAATGTTATTTTTATTTCTCTAATTTGTAGTTGCATTTCTCTGAGCATTAGTCATAGTAGCTAAGTTTGTTGGAGTGGGCTCTATGTAGCCATTCTCAATAGGTTCCCAACATTCATTGGCTTGCAAAAAAGACTTCATGATTTTTACCAAGAAGTATGGGAGTCTATCGAAAATTACTAGAGGTAGCCATAATTTAAAAATCCACCTCCAACATTAAATGATCTCCATTTTCAATACTCTTTAATTCCTTAAGACTTTGTGGCCTTCAAATATTTCAAATGTTCAAGAAATATCTTAAATGAAACAAAAAATTTACTAGTGAGTTTGACTTCAGCTGCCCTCCATTAAAATATGAAGTCTTACACAACTTGGGACCTGTGGCTTTAGCTCTAGGTGTTTGGATTAGGCATTTCAGTCCAAGAATCCTCTAGTCATTAGAATGGATGCTTCTTTGAGCACAACCCATGTATCTATAGCACTGCTTCAAAAACCTTTCAATGTCTCAACATTCAAGCTATGTTCTCCATATGTTGTTGTGGGTCTATTGGCCTAGGGAGCACCTAGAATAACCATGCTCTAATACCATGGCAATGGTTGTAGAGGAAAAGAAGAAAAATGGAGAAAAGGGAAAAGCCACAATTGGAGGGAAAATATATTATATTATATTCAAAACATTTAGATTATAATATTTATAGAACTTTTATAGACATTTAGAAGTAGCTAGATAATGCTTTTAAGAGTTATGCTAAGAATAATATAGAAGATAGAAATCCTAATACTAGAGGAGTTTGGAGAGTTCCATAATAAATATCTTTACCTACTTCACTTACTGAAGCATACTACGAATAGTTGACTTAACACTAATAGGTTCTTCCTACTCTTCGGTTTGATCCTTGGCCAAGATTTGAAGTCTAGTCTATCTCATCACAACAAACTCCATCCAATTTCTCATCTTACAGGCTTTCATAAAAAAGAATCCCAAAAAATTAGCAATTGTGATGAAATATTGAATATGTGAACAGCCAAATTAGCTCAAGTCATCATAAAGATAAGAAGCACCAGGGGTGCAACAATTATGACAATCAATTCAGGTATCCCAACAGTCACCATGTACGGCATTTTTAGTGTCATAAACTTGTGCCTCAACCACATAAATGATGCAAATTCCAGGAGAATCCCATAGTTGTAGAGAAAATTGGTGGCCCATATGATGGTAGTGAAGTTGACGAAGCAAATAAAAAATGTGCTCCTAGTGGAGACGACGATACCCAATTCGGACAAGACCATGGAAGTTGGGCTTAAACAACAGATACTAATTTAGTTTACTATTTAGATGGTTGTTGTCGAGTCCTCTTAACCCATCTCACTTCTGTTGGTTGTTCTTGTTCATCGTTAATACCGTGCACTTAGGTAAATTCTCATAATTTCAATGTTTTTAAATTTGTTTCTCTCACCTAAGTTTTGGTTATGTCGGTAAAGCTCTTGTGTTGTACTTGCACCCTATCACCATATACACCAGATAGGTTTCCAACTGTATACTTTTTTTATTTTCTAGCTCACAAGGATTATTCAGATATGTGGAAGCAAGTCAACTATTTTATAGGATGCCTCAAATATGTGGTCACATGGAATACTTTGATTACAGGATATGAACAAAATGTGTTTATTGAAAAGGATTTAGAAACTCGGGTATAAAGCTAGACTCCACAATATTTTCCAATATCCTCTCTGTCTGTGCTAAAATGGGAGCTTTGGAATGGGGTATGGGTATCCATTGCAAGATAAAGGAAAGAGGAGTATTCTCAGATGTTCTAGCTGCAACTTCCCTGGTAGACATGTATGCAAAATGTGGAAGCATAGACAAGGCACGTAAACTATTTGACAGAATGTTTCCAAGAAATTTGTTCTCATGGAATGCTGATTCCAAAATATTCACAAAATGGATTTGTTGAAAAGGTTTTAGAAAATTTCAAGAAAATTCAATTGGTAGGTGTAATTCTAGACACTACAACCTTTGCTAGCATTCCTCATATTTTGTGCAAAATGGGAGCTTTGGAACAAGGTATGGACATCCATCAAAGCATAAGGGATGAGAATTTTGTCAGATGTAGTAGTTGCAACCGCTCTGGTATACATGTATGTAAAATGGGGAAGCATACACATGGTAGGCAAACTATTTGACAATGTCCCTTGAAGAAATTTGGTCTCATGGAATGCCATGATTGTAGGATATAAAAGAAGTGGATTTCTTGATAAATATAAAAAACTTTAAGCAAATGAAATAGATGAATGTTCTAGTTAGCATATGAAAAATATGGAAGCATATACAAGTGATGTGAGTTGTTTAACAAAATGCCTCAAATAAATGTGGTTTCATGGAATGAGATCTTTGCAAGATATGCACAAAATGGATTTCGCAAAGATTCTCTTAAAATGTTCAAATTAATAAAGCATTTAGAAACATATTCTAACATTATAAAATTTTCTTATGCTTTATGTGCATATATCCGTTCAGGTTGAGTGGATGAGGGTTGTACATATTTCAATAACACAAGTAATTTTTATTTCATTACACATACAATTGATCATTGTTTGCATGGTTGAGCTTTTTGTGTATGTTGAGTATCTTGAGTACACCGTAAACTTTATAATTAAGATGTCAATTGAAACATATGGTAGTTGTGTAAATGTGTTTTCTTGGTATATGCAAATCACATACGAATATATGTTAAAGATTTATTAAGACTTGGAAACAAAAATAGGCTTCAATATTACAAAGGAGGCTATTTTAGAAGGATATCTTTGGTAGAGGAACTCATAATAAGAGACTCAAAGACTTATTATAATTAATTCAAGAAACAACCTCACATGTTATTGTGTTAAGTTTTCACTTAGGGTTAATCACATAGTTGGTTTTCCCCATATGGGTGGTTGTTTACCCATCACATTTTTCATGGATTTAAAAAGCCTATATATTATGTATTCTATATCTCATCTCAATTTATTTATTCGCTTTTGGTGAAATAGTGTGTTTTTTCTTTCATATTTGTGAAAGTTTTTATTACAAATGGTGATCTTGGACTCGATGGTTTCCATCAAAATGGTATCAGAGCCTAAACATATGCCTTCTTCCACTATTGAAAGTTTTCATCAGAATTTGAGATTTTTAAAAAAAATTCTATGTTCACCGATTTTTCTTCTGTGAATATTTTGTTGTTGGCGTGATTACGATTTTTCTTCTGTGAACCTTTTGTTGTTGGTGTGATTAATCTTTGTAGGCTCACATTTTTTTTTTGAAGAGACTCAATGATTGAAGATTTTTACAGGCCCTATATGTTTTGGAGGCTGCGATTTGCTAATCTGTTTGGAAGCTGATTCTCATTCTTTCCTCCACTCCTACCATTTTTCTTCATCATTGGTGAGATTACAAGGATTATTATGGTTTTGTGTTGTGTTGTTCAGACAAGGAGTGTGATTAGAGATTGGAGGCACCAGTTTATGTGTGAAGGCTATTAGTTCAAATTGAAAAGACCATTATTTAAAGGCTGCAGGTGTGATTCACCTCTTAGGGGCTCGTAATTTTTCTCAAGGAACCCAATTTTTTGCTAAAAACGCATGATTGGAAGTGAATGTTGTAGTGATTTGATCTTTGAAATCTACATGGAAGCCTTTCAAATCTATGTTTCATACTTTGTGAAGAGGCATGATTTTTCTTTGTCCATTTGAGGCTCATGGAATTCTCTATCATTCAATTAGCTTTCAACCTTCGTGCAACTAGGTAAGAAAACCATTTTTTCTCCGTTGTTGATTTGCATTGCTCTCTATTTCTCTCCTACACTCATCCAAGAGGTAGGAGGAGGGGACATTCGAAACTGCACAATACCCATTTAGGTTAAAAGAGGAATCAAGATTATTCATGTTGGAATCTATTTGAGGAGACCCTCACATTTGTATCACTAGCATTTTGAAATTGGTATTTTCCCGAAATGGCATGCATAGTACACAAATGAAGTAGATTAAATGTATAGTCATATTTGTAGGATGCTAATTGAGATTTGTTGTTGGTTTCTCTATTTACGTCTGACCGAGGAGATTCAATCTCTAATCTTTTTTGCATAGATTGTGCATTATAGATTGTCTACAAATAATTTTCGGTAATATATTTTCTTGGTAAAATGACAAGGAGGTTTGATATTGTCTCAATTTTTCCTCTAACAAATTAACATATAACCATGATTTTTTGCATTGGAGGCTCGATTCATATTTACAAACCTATATTCACTCGAGATGGAGGCTTTTTCTTGGTTTGTGGGCATAGGGTTTTTTTTTTTTCCATTTCTTTGTTGGGCATGTAAAAAATTCACTATGTTTTAACTTGGCTACAAACAATTTATCCCACATTGGCAGCGTGGGATATATTTTTTCTATTTAAATAGCTTTGCAATGTCCATTGTTGTGAGCATGTCACATTGGTTGTGAAGAGGTTATCTTGCATGTACTATTGTGCTAACTTATCTTTTCATTTGTTTTCCATGTGGCATGGGAATATGCTACAAAAGGTGATAAATTATTTTTGAGGTTTTTATAACTATCTTTGAAAAATTTAAAGAATTATCAGCTATAATCGTTTCTTTGGAGAAATAGAACTTTAGGCAATTGAGTGATTTTATTCTCACCCATCTTAGTGAGAAAAATATATTGTCGTATTTGTATAATGAAGTTCCTATTCCAAGAACACCTTTTGAGCATATGATTTGGAAAGCATATAGGACTCAAGTAAATCATATGGAAATAAATGATGGTGACCTTTTGGATTCGGTTCATTTTGAGTGCCCTTATGCTCTTTGGACATACATTCAAGAATCATATGGAGATCCCGATACCCTGCCATCTCTTGATGATCCTCTTTCTAATACCAGTGTGCCTCTTTATTCTTTAGAGAAGATTAACCATGCTTGTGATCTTTTGGAGGTTTTTGAGAATTCGGATGAGGTTGAAGTTGCTTCAGATGTTCTTGATTATTTTTCAGAGATATTTGTATTGGCCCACATTTGTCATTGCACCAAACAATTGACCTGTTAATTCTCAATGCAGTTTCCAGAGTTAATAGATCTACAAGAGACGATTAGTCCATGTCACAAATCCTAAGGGGGGAACTGACCATCTACCAACAAACTCCCCCTCAACATTACTTGAGGGGATTCGAACCTAACACCTTTGGCTCTAATACCAATTGTTGGCCCACAGTTGTTGTTGGACCAGAAGATCAACTTGTTAATGTCTAATACAACTACTAGAGTTAACGGATCCATGGGAGGCAGTTAGTCCATGTCACAAGATGAGAGTGATGCCATCTGCCAACAATTTGATCCACCTTCATTAAGTACTTCCATCATTCCTGAGCAACATAATTATCATTTTCTTCCTGATTGGGATTACTATTTGCTAGACATTGGTTCATTGTTCATGGAATCTCACATTTCAGACTTGGAAGACACATTTGAGGGATTAATTTTCCTATTTTATGATAGTTGTGGTACAACTATTGTCACTCCATCTTTGTCTTTGGATAATGTTCCAAATTAGTTTCCTCCCTAGGCCTTTGAACCTAAATTTAAATTAGTTTTCTGGCAGTATTTTAAGGTCCTCAACTACATATTTCAATGTCGGCTTGTAATAATTAAATTTTCAGAAATTAAGGATATATACCTATAAATACAAGGTTATTTTCTAAGTTTCACCTAGAGATTTTCAAGAGAAATTCAAGAGAATAATTATCAGTTATTTATTGCAGCAATCAAGATCCAATCATCATGTCAAACTCTTCTTCGTCATGCATGTTTTTTTATCTAACACTGTGATGTAGGTTTCAAGATCAAGTCAAAGATTTAAAGTATCAATTCAAGCATCAAGATCCACATCCATTGAAGCCATATCATACAAGTTTCAGATCTCCATTCAAAGGTTTATACAAGGGTTTATTGAGTGGTAACATATCATTGTTCATTCATCATTCCTTCCTTTCATACTTTCATTATTTCAATTCAAGGTTTAATTACACAAACGAGGTTTGACCAAGGAAAACACCCATTCACCAAAAATAAATAATTTTTCCCTCTTCTATTTGTGTTGCAGATTTAGGTTGAACAAGGATTGAAAAGCTCTTGAAGTGCAAGATTGGAAAAGTTGTCAAAGTTGCAAATGTTCTCAAAGTTGTTGTCAAATCACAAAATCTAACTTACAAATCTGATTTTCAACTTTTTGACATTGAAACTTCTACAAATTAGAAGTTGCAGATCAACATAAGATGTTCCTAAAAATTTCTTGAAAACTTTTACAAAAGGCTCATTCGCCCATGGGTGAATGAGTCCTAGATAGCTTCCTGAAAGTGACTTTTAGTGACTAGTAAACATCATTCTTCCCTTCTTAGATTTACAATAAGTTTTTTTTTTATGTCAATATTGAGCTTTAATTTTGTGTTGCAAGTTTGAATTAGCATAATTAGGTTGATTTTCTATTTTAATCTTTTCTTCCAAAATTTTTGTTTGAACTTTAACCCCGTCCTCAAGCACAAGGAAATCTAAAGATTTTGACATTAAGTTGATTGACCTAAGGGTTTCTACTCAATTAGTTGTGGGGATCTCATTTCCTAATTAAAATAGGAAGATAAGTCCATAATAACCTCATTTTCCCTTCATCCCACATATTTTGACCCAAACCTAATTCTCTATGCTTGATTTTGGTGAACTCAACTTTTGAGCATCATAGCTTTTCGATTTTGGAGTCCATTTCAACCCTAGATCTAGGATTTGCATAAATTTGCATTGCATTGCATTGATTTTCATTTCATTTAGGGTTTTTTACTTGCATTATTTTTCATCTCATTTAGGGTTTTAGGTTTGCATTTTTGCATTATTTAAAATCTATAAAATTCAAAAAACTTGGTCATTTTGTAGAGTGTTTACATAACATTGCATGATCAGTTGAATTTTCATCAAAAAATTGAATCAAAATTGTATCTCAAATTAGGTCTTTTTTCTTGTCATTTAGCATCATTTTACACTTACATTTATACCTAATTTTCCAAAAATCTGAAACTATAACCACTTGTTTTTACCTAGAATTTGAAAGCATAAAAATCAACTCAAAAATATGTTACTTAATTTTAAAATCCCTGAAGCAAGAACCATTCACCCATGGGTGAATGAGTCCCTGATTGGGGCTTTTTCTAGATTTGTGAGCATCCAAAATACTATTTCTGCATTCTCTATTCATGCATTTAGTTTGTTGTTTTAGTTTCCATAATTTTCATTTTTTAAAATTGTTCATATTAAAGTTAATTTGTCAAATTAACGTCATTTCTTAAATTAAAATTGCATCATTTTAAGATTTTTGCATAGTATAATCAACACATTATCATGTTTAAAATCTAGAAATTAATTTTTGTATACTTGCATTATAGGGTGGGTATGTGCAGGATCATGATGGGTCAAAAAGTTGCGATATGTAAGTGATATGATGGCCCATATGACTGATGACAATTTTTTTACCAAAAATTGATGAACTGAAAAAGGTTTTTAAAGGAGATTGTCATCTTTCCACCAATATAAATTATTCTTTACTTTGAATTTAATAAATAATTATTATTCATTTTCTATTTGAATTGCGATTAAAGTCTTGATTGATAGGTTGATTGAAAAACATCTATATTTTTCAAACAGTATGACATTTTTTGAATTCAAAATGTGTCACATTCTATGCTTTGCATACTATGGGATTCAAAAATATAAAATTTAATTTCATAATTTTTTTACCAAGTTAAGGTGGTCAGACATACGAGTTTTTCTATTTTTTAAAACTCGTAATAAAAAATTCATAATTAATTATTTACTTGGAAACAAATTACAAAAAAATGTGCATCACATCAGGACATGAGTCCTCTACTTATATCTAAAATCTTATAAAAAAATATTATCATTTTATTTTGGTTAGGGTGGTCAGATAGACACCTACTTCTTCTTTTTTCGCTGAAATTTAAGTAATACTGCATTGAAATTTCAAATTTTCACCAAATAGATTTTTTTTAAAATAAAATAAACCTAGTTATTTAGAAACTACATTCAATTTTCTACAAATTCTATTGTTCCATATTTTTGAAATAATATAAATAACTTATTCAATTTTTTACGTCAAATTTCCTAACTCTGATTTTTTGAATTTCCATAGCCACTTAAGGGCCTATTTTTTCCGTTATGATCTTGCACATACCTGGGTGATTGATTGAATTTTAACTATTCTCCATTTTGGGTGTAGCTTGGATTTGTGAAATTTGTATGAGATTCAAAACTTGGTGTCCTATTTCCAATACTATAATGAGACGTAGTTCGAGACTCATGTCATCCCATGATACATCACTTGTTTTGGATCTTGGTTTTTCTAACTCTTTCACTCATAATGTTAACACTAGTCAACCCACTATGGAACATACCCTTCACACTTCATTTCCTATAACCTCCCTACCCACAATCATTGTTAATTTCCCTCAAGAGGACCTAAGAAGAATGGATGAAGAACTAGACAAAATGCAAAACTTTATGAGTTCTTAATACATTGCTGGTACTATCATTCATGTCATAGATAACATGAAGAAAATGCTTAAATATGAAAAAGGAATAGAAATCTTATGTATTCTCTCTTACATCATTAAACGTCACATGAAAAGGTACCCTATAAATCCTTTGGTAAAATTCATTGAATTTTAACCTCATAAGCAACAAACCAAAATTCCCCTTGGCATTGCTTTCTCATAAAATGACATACTTAAACATGCACCTGCTGGTCCTCTTTACATAGCTAGAAGAATCAATGACAAGCCTACTAATGGGATATTAATTGATCCCATATGTGTAAATAATTTCATAACTAAAGAATTCTTATTTGTGCATGAGCTTAATCAAAATACTTATGAGCAACCAAAAGCATGGATCAAAAGGCATAATCGTTTTGCTTTCCCTATGATAGGTTTGATCACTCTTCCTCTAAAATTTGGACCAAAAAAATTAAGTGTTTGATTTTTCATCATCCCATCATTGGACCAATTTTGTGTGAAGTTAGGCTACCCATGGCTTCACTCCATGAAATCCATCCCATTAGTAGTACATAAATACTTAACATTTCCGTTTGGCAATGAGATCTTTACTATGCCCCATAGTGGCTTTAATTTTGTGTCTTCCCATGAGAATTTCTCATTGGACTTCTTTTGGCCCGAACCTATGGAACCTATTAGGCCTCATGAGGACTTCTTTTCCAAATCCTACCAAAATTTTAAGGCAAAACAAATAGCATAATTATCCCTTAGCAATATGCCTCAACCCATGATTGACCCTCCTATACCTTGATGAGACCACAATTGAACCAAAAGCCCTTTGAAGTAACCAAGATCAATCCATGACAAATCCTTTACCCATTTCCTATAAGAGACCATGAGATAACCAAATAAGTCCCATTTTCCCTCCTAAAACCAATTTTTTTTATAAATTTAAAGAGAAAGTGGTTGAAAAACCTCCCATGGTTCCTTTTGTTCCTCCCTTGCAGGAAGAAAAGAAACCTATGGTTGATAAAACCACTCCTACACAATCAAAACTTAAAAACCAAACAAAAAGAAACTAAAATTCTAGAGAGTGTAGGCATAGACATCATGCTATTGCTTGTATGTTATAAATAAAACATGAATCAGCAACTAAAGAACAAATGATAACTCAAGCAATGCATGATGATTCTCCACCTTTTCCACAACAAGAAAATCCTAAATCTTGACCACAACAAGAACAAGCACCTTTCATTGATATAATTATAAGACCTATTGTGATAAAATTGGATGATTCTAATGAAATTGAAAAAATTGATGAAGAAGTGAATTATTAGTTGAATTTATTGTTTTCATCTTCTATGATCTTAAATGATAACAACCATGATGATCCTCATAAAACGAGTGACTCACCACATGTTGAACTTGGTGATTGTCCATGTTTGGAACTTAGCGTTGTCGCTTTGGCTAGTTGTTTGCCTTATGCATATGATGAACATGATTGGGATGTGAATGACCTGCTATAGGTTGAATCACATGTTCCTTACTAGTATTTTTCTTTTCTTTTTTTTCATGTTCTTTGTGTGATTGCATCTTCATAATGTGATCCCCCATATTGTTATGTTTGCAATATATTTATGTTCATTCCTTTATTTGTATCTACATTATTCTATATGTTGTTAACCTTTATCTTTTCTTTTGTCTTGTTTTTTCCTTTTGAGGATGATGCAAGGCATCAATACATTTAGGTCTCTTCAATTTTGACCCAAAATATTTTCTTTGTTTTTGCTCTCTATGTGTCTTTCTTATTGTTATATGATTATTTGGGGAACGATGACATTTTCTAGATCTATAATAACATTGTAGCAAAGACAAATGTTGACCCCAAATCAATGGATCCCTTATGTGTTTGGGATTTTATTTGGTGGCAACCCCTTTTTCATGAAGTAGCATCATTTGGAAACATACATGCTTGACATAGGGCTTTCCCAAAAATCTCTCATGTCTTTTTTATTGTTTGGCATTGACCATTTGCTACTTTAAAGTAATTTCTCACAACATGGTGTTTAACAATTTATTTAAAGTGAGGGCATGCATTGGCATTATAATTTTAAAATTATTTGACTATACCTTATGTTTCATAGT
>VCHN02002644.1:0-16527 GCA_007115665.2 Sequoiadendron giganteum
TCATCCCACAAACAACTTTATAGCTTTGGAAACATCATTATCTAGACTTGGGTACATCATTAAACCAAAAAAAATCACCTTGTTTAGTTAGGTGTGTGGAAATGAATCCTTTATCACACATTTAGTTAAATTAGCATCCTTTGAACAAGTTTATCCAAATACCACAAGTCTATCTTAGGATTTACAAGTTCATCATACAAATTAAAACAAATCAAAATCAAAATCCTAAAGTCTAGTATTTATCCAAAGTCCTCAAAATTTCAAACACCCATATCACTCACCCTTTCATCCTTCATCTCATCATTGGTCCTAAATTCCTTAGAGGTCAACAAGGTCAAAACAAAAGAAAAAAATGGAATATAAACTTGATTCATACATCATGAGTGGTCTAAGTCAACCAAACTATCAAAGCCTTACAATGCCAATTGATTATCAAAACTCACATTTATACAATACATACATGGGGTCATTATCTCCTACAAAACTCAATGATACAACAAATGTGAGTATGCCCAATCTAAATTTTGGACCACCTTTCCCTATGGTAGATTTAAACCAAATTCAAAACCTACAAATATATTAACCAAACAATCAATGCATGAGTCTTCAACAAAACAACACTATCCCACCAAATCAATACATGCCAAATGTGAATATACCAAGTATAAGCTTACCAAACATTAACATATCAAATCCACACTTGGTGAACTATGGGATAGATATGTTTACAAATCACACCAATGTTGTTCAAATTCCAAACAAAAATTTAACTACTCAACGTATTGATCCAAGTCAAGGTAACACCATGTAAAATCAAGGTTACCTGAATCAAAGCAATATGTTTCCCAACCAAAATAATTTTCCATGTCAACCTATAATGCAAAATCTAAACATCATCCCAAATATAAACATTTTCCAAAATCAATTTATGCATGATCCCATACAAATACCACAAGTGTATAGTCCAAATATGCTTGACCAGTAACCAAATAAACTATATCAAGGGTGTCAAGATCAAAATCAAGAACAAATTTTGTGAAATAAAATTGTTATACTTAGAAAATTTGTTGATTCATATCACCAAGAGACATCTCCACCCCAAAATATATACACTCCCCCTTGGGTTACACCATGTCATCAAAACATTGAGTTGTCTATGCAACCTCATCAAGAAGAATATCACCAATGTCAAGAAGTTGGATAACAAGATCAACAACATCAACAACGAGTACAATCACAAAATCTCCAAAATAAATCACCACAAGGTCAATCTCAACAAGTACAAATATTACGAGTTAACAAATGTGAATACACTCCTTTGGGAGAGCCAATTGAATCTGCATTACACAAGCTAGTTAATGCAAAACTCATCACTCTTCCAAAAGTATGTGCTTTCAACTCTATCATAAACTTCCCTTGGAATAAGGGTAGATCTTATTGTGAGTACCATAGAGACAATCATCATAAAATATCAAATTGTATTCGACTCAAAAATATCATCCAAGACCTTCTAGATCAAGGAAGAATAACTATTGAGGATAATGATAAAGATTTAACCACTAGTGATAGCAGTGGCAGTCTCTCCACCACAATTATTGAAAACAATAATCAAGATCTATCCATCGATGAGCACCTTGAAGATGTTTCTACCTCATCCAATGGTCAAATCAACATACATTAAGAGTCACTTTTTAATCATGATCAAAACCCCTCAACAATATCCAATAATGATCTATTTCAAGATGTGTTAACACTATTTGATCCTATTGAAATAATCAAAGATCCATCCACCAATGATCATGTTGACAATGTATCTACATACCTTAATGAGTTAGAGGAAATATTTCAAGAATTAATTCCAAATCATGATCAACATCTTTCACCAAATTATAGCAATGGTCCTTTCCAAGACATATTGACATCCTTTGACCTCATGGTTACAAATATTGAAGGAATCCTCAACTCAAAACTTGATCCAAGTCCACTCAAAGATTAAGAGGATATTAAGCCACTTCTCGTGCCTAATGAGTATATCCAAGAACCCTTTGTAAGCAATCCACCCTTTGAAATTGACCCATGTCAAGAACTTGATCTAAAACATGTCGAAAGCAATTCCAAAATCAGTCAAGATAAAGAATTTGTATCTCCAAGATACTACAATGATCTAATGGACACTCTCCAATCTATACAAGATGTCACAAATGATGATCATATCCATATAACACATACTCCTCCATCTGCCCATGAGATGATTTCTTTGGATGGACAAGTAGATAATATTCATTTAGAATAAGATCCCTTTTCTCTTAACATTATTACACAAGAACAAGAGGTTATTGATTCCTACAGTCAGGCTGAGTTGTCAACATCAAGATTAGATATATCACAAATTCAGACTAAGGACATCATGTATGAAGATATCCAACATTATCCACTCAAGGAAACATGTCAGATAGAATAGGATATTCCAGAGTCAACAGAGTAACAAATTGAAATAACACCATCTGCAGTGGCCATTTATCAGAGAATGCTTGCTAAACAAGACATCTCGAAATAGGCATAATCAAGGCATGCAGGTACTACTTCCACAATATTGGGGGCAACCTCATCTCAAGAAAATGTCAACATAGGGAGCACGAAGAATTATTACGATGAAACCAATGCCAATACTACAACCAACCATATCACAAATCTTCATCCACCCATCACCCCATCCACGAATTGGGAACAACATCACAAGAAAGATTTGAATCAAAGCATGAAGAACGTCATCAAAGAAAAAGAAGTAGCAAAGCATGAAGAAAAAATCAAATACAATTGGATACCAAAGAATACAAAGAAAGATTATCCATATCAAGCTCCATTAGTCAAAGAAATTATGGGGTAAAATAAAAAAGGGAAAAGTATCCATCAAAGACATCCACAAAGGAAAAAGCAAGCTTCTCAAGCAATGCACAAAGTATATCAAGCAGTTGGTCTTAATTCCACACACACTTCTGTATCCACCCATCATTGCTCATCTTCCCGAGTTTGGAGAGTCAAAGGTTCCAAACTATCAACCAATCCATCTCTTATTCTTAAACACACAAAACCATCCACTCCTCCATGCATGATATCCAATTCTCACATTGACCATGTATTGCCAGCAACCCTTCATCATAAGGATTCAAAAGGTATTCTATTGTGATGTGCACATAGAGATAAAGTTAACTTTGGTATCAACAAAGCATGAAAACAATAAAAAACCATGAAAATAGTAAAGATAAAAATTGTCCTCCAATGAAAACCACTATGGTGGTGCTTTGGACAGGTACCATGATAAAAATCTGGCAAACAAGCGTCATGTGTAGAATCGAGCATCTATTTGCGCTAATTCAGGTGAAAGCATCTTCTCTCATCCATAATAAATTAAACATTACATCCACCTTATCCATAATAAATCCATTCATCCATGAACCATTTATCCAATCCATCTACATCCATCTTCCAAAGTATCTTAATCTTGATAAAATTTTGGTGTACACTTTACACCTGCTTATATTAAATATTTTGAAATGGGTCATTTTCATTTATCCTATCCTATCCAACATTATATAATCCATGGAGCACTATCCCAATGAGCATCCTCTATTCGAACACCTTATCTTATCACAAGATAATCCATATCCATCCATTCATACACCTATCCAAGCATCCATCCATGGAATTCCATACATTACTAGACACTAGGGGCACATATTTACATCTTGCTTTGGGAATAAATCTTGATCTATATCTTCCAACTTATGTGGTGATCCAAACATTGGCAAATATAAAATCAAATTGGTCAAAGAATTTGTGAGCCAAAATTCCAAATCACTAGCCCATGGCATATTTTGATGAGAAGATGTTCCTTATCAAGCTTTATCTTTCATCAAACATCAATTCAAACAATCAATATCCGTTGCATCTAATTTTCACTTCAACATCACATCAAATCATTCAAACAAATTTCATTCCAAATCGAGCTTCACAATATTAATCAATCAAATCCAATTAATCCATCATCATCTTGGGATATCTTTCCCAATCCTTGTGTTTCATAACACTATCCTTGCATCGTTGTGTATCCTCAATAATGTTATCATCATCAATCCATCAATCAAATCAATCAACCTTAGTTTGGTTTTTAATAAAATCCCAAAATCGATCACTGATATATCGACACACATATCCATATCCAAATCATCAAAACAATGTGAAAAATCCAAAAACATCCAAATCACATGAAAATCCCAAAAATATTCATAATATCACATCAAAATGTCAAAAATATGGTTAGTCAAACTAGGTGGTCTCTACATGTATAACGTATGCAAGGCTAATCTTTGATCATCCCCCAAGGCCCCTAGGATAGGTCCTTAGGTTAGGTTCTTGGTCAAAATCTTAGAAAACACAAAAACATTGGAATATTTGAAAATCAAAACATTTATAAAACATCTCAAAAATCCCAAAACAACCTAAAAACATTTAAAAATACCAAAAACATTCAAAACACCCAAAATCATCCATCCCATTTCAACGTTCACCTGCAATAAACATCCACTCATAATAAATCAATCATCACCTTCATCCTTTGGAAAAACAATTGGAAACAAGTATAGCAAATTGAAAGTGTGAGCTCAAACGTTAGGGTGTTAAGTCTAGGTCAGTAGGTAAACAAGTTGGTCAACTCTTTACATCAATAGCCCATCATCCCATTAATCCCAATATCATTTGATAACATCATGTCCCAGGATGCATCCTTCCTACAATGGACATCAACATCAAGCATCACCATAGTTTAGTCTAGGCTAGAGGTATGAAGAACATTGACTTGTTTGTGTACTTGATCTTTTCTTTCGATTTATCTTATTGCACTCATACCAATGACCTCTCAATGATGTCTAATCAAAACGATTTAGAGAGAAAGGAATGGGGCATTGATCATTATCTTTTGTTTGTTGTGATTGTTGGACATTCTTGTAATATAACTTGGCGAATACTTGCTTTGGTAGGTGTTTATGGAAGGGGTTTTGGACAACTTGTTGACTATTTCATTAATAGGTTATGCATTTCCATGTTTTGGTTTGAGATGTTTGAAACTTCTAAAATACATCCCAGTGAGGTTTATGTATGTCAAGTGTGAACAAGAACACTCCTATCTGATTATCGAGTCAAAGTCCATCTCACTAGGTACAATGCCATCTTGGTTGTCTATACCTTGATGCATCGTATCTATGTGTGTTATCAAACATAAGGAAAGTTATGCTCTTTACATCTCCAATCCCTGGATAAGAAATACATCATCATCATTCATCATCATATCTAATAAAGTCTCTATGACTCATAGACTTGTTGGACTTCTGCATCTTCTTGAAATCAAGGGTTGATCCCTCTCATTCTTCTATCCTCTTTCGTGCTAACATGCTATTATAAAATTCACTAAAACATCAACATACTCATCCTGCATACTCATACATATAATCATAATAGGAAACCTCATCCATCTCACATGCATTGCATCATCATTTAAGTTGTTTTGAATAATATAGATTTTTTATTCTAAGCATCTTAAAAACATCTCATTTGCATCGTCATTATCATATAGATCTATTAGTCTAACCATCCATACATCCATCTTGAGCCTCTTCATCGTGAGATCAATCCTAAAATCAAAATTTTTGCCTGATCTCTCGAGGGGGCGGTGTACCAATGTACTTCTTTCTGCTGGGGCATATGAAAAAAATTAAAAAATTGAACTTTGATCTCAACAAGGTTATTGTTTAAACCAACGTAGCAGGTACACTGCTTCAAAGAGGGGCAAAATGTAGACATGCAAATGGACATTATGCATTTAAATCTGATCAATTGACATCATTTCTACTATTAATCAAGTAATTAAGTTTATTTGATTAATTCACTTCCTACTCACTAATGTTCATCAAATTTAATTAATTAAATAAAATTATTTAATCAAATACCTTAAATTCCTCTCATTTGATTTAATAAATCAATTTGTTTAAATCAAATTTCAAATCCCCTAATTCCTCCAAGTTAATTAATTTTGGATTAATTAAATCCTAATCCTAATTACCCATTCTCTAGGTTTTGACTCAACCTTAATCAAACCCAACCCTTGATTAACCAACCCACTTGCACATGAAAATAAATTCTTTTAATTAACTAATTACCCTATTTCCCTCACAAAAGCATATTCTAGGGAATATTCCTCCAATAACTCCATTCATTTGACTTTCTTGCCAAAAAATAAATGCTTCTTACAAAGGCATTTAAGCCTCTTAAAAAGCCCTTAACGCCTCTTACAAATGCATTAATATCTCTTACACCCCCCTCACCCCTTCACCTACATGCATTAACTATGCACATTCTCCAAAATGTGCTCCATCCTAACCCATTAGGATTGAGATAAGTGTCCCAATGTCATTGGCTCTTCTTTAGTCCCACATTCCTCCCATCTCTCCATTCTTCAACCCTTCAACCTATAAATAGAATCCACAATCATCCACAATAATACACAATCATCCACAATCATATGCAATTCCACCATACACACATTCATCTTCATCATCTTGCACTTCATCACTCATGTTTGCATCTTCATCACATTGAAAGCTCATCACAAGGGATTGGGAAAGGGCTCTCTTTCCATATCAAAGGAGCACCAATCCCCCCATGGGATTGAGGTTTGGTCCATTTTAGATAGGTTTACATGCTTATATGATTTCTTTGTGTGCTTTTATTATCATGTTTTCTTATCTTAATGTGATCAATAATTTCATAGGGAGCTTGATTTGTCTTTGCTAGCTTGAATAATTGTCCTGTGTGTTGATCATGTTGGCATGAGGTTAAAATATTTCTCACACTATCCAATAGATATATTGTTGGTTAGGGATGTGACATCCTCCCCCGCTTGGGAATAAGTTGTCTCGACTTATTACAAAGTTGCAGGTGTTAATTTCTTCAAAAAAATTGGTTACTAGTCAAATTAATTATTTTTTAACCCCTTATCCTTGCCTCTTAAGTGGCACCCTTTTGCCTAATTTATCCAATTTGAATAAATTTTATAGATTTTAAGAGGGTGCATACTAAAAATATATCCTTGAGTAAGCATTCTTGCTTAACCCAATCCTCCATTTTGAGTTTATGGGTTGTTTTTTTCATAAAAGGCATCTATATTATACCATTGGGTACAACCATTTACTAATTAACCTTAGTAAGGTATCAAAGTACTATGCATCAAATCTAATTTTTACCATTAATAATTAAGGTTTTCATAACCTACCCAATCAAACATACACCCTCAATTATTTGCATTTTATGTTCTTAGCAATTCATATTCATACCAAGAGATATTTTTTTATACTCTTAAATATGGAAAAAAAAATTCCTTACAACAAGGAGTAAAATCAAGTTCAATCAAGTGAGTTAAGGGAAATAACAATCATAAAATACCTTAATCTTTCACTACGTACTTTGATATATATTTATAATTTATATGTCCAAATTTCCCTTTTCATCCATTCAAGTTCTCTTGGTTAGGATTATCCATGCATTCTCACAAGCTTGAAATTCAATTTAAGATAGTAAAAAAAACTCCATACATATTAAGTGACCAACTTTTTTATGGTTGGTTGGTAGTGTAAGACAATATACTTTACCTAGAGTCAAGTGAGCCTTATGGGCCTAGTGTTTGAAACTAGTTTCTCTAATACCAATGTAAAATCCACCCCTCAGGAACACATTTTTTTTTATAAACAATTTACCTCAACTACCAACTTAACTAATCAGGCATCCTTCATCTAAATTTGAAGTGATAATAGCATAAGTTATTCATTTATCATTGTGATAAAAAATCATCATCACAACTTATATGCTTACACTCAAAAGAGTTAAGCTCCTACAACTAGGGTCATTACAAGACTCAGACCCAAACCTCGAGGATTCATGGTGAGATTTCCTACGTATCCCCTAATGGGAATCAGAGGCTTCGTAGTTCACCTACCACTATTAGAGGGAGCTCATTCTCTCCTCTTGCATGAGGTATTGGATCTCACATTTAAACCATGACTATTCATTAAGCGTAAGCCATCACTTAGTCAACTATAATATAAAGATAATAAATTTTCCATCAAGTGTTGGGTCTATGCTAAATATTACCAAGAATTAGTGTACAAAAATTCACAATATTCACAAGGGGCATATCATACCATAATCTCAAAGATCATACATAATGACTATCACAAGCATAACTCCATATACACAAGCTGACTAGCTCATACACTTCACAAGTACAACAGTGACTGGATCACACACAGATCATAAGTACAATGGTGATTAGCTCATATGTACATCTCAAGAACAACAATGAATAGATCATACTAATATCATAATTAAATTAGTGACTAGCTCCAACATACATCACAAATACATAGTGTCAATCTCCAACATACATCACATACATAGTGACTAGTTCCAACATATATCACATATACACAACGGTGAACTCTAGCATACATCACAAATACATAATAATGAGCTCTAGCTTACATCAAAAATACACAATGACTAGCTCCAACATACATCACACATACACAATGATAGGCTGACACATCACAATGGATAACACACACATGTCCATAATGCATCCTAAATAGAAATAATATTGGTGCATTGCACACTACACCACGGGCCCTGTCCTTTCCACTGGTCTTTTACACCATTTGACAAAGGGGAAGAGGATTCAGTGTATCCCATAGTACACCACGGGTTCGTCCTCAACCCTATAAGGATAGGTATATAGTCTGACAACTGGGAAAGGGATTCAATGCATCCCAAACTACACCGTGGGTTTGTCCACCATCCCAAGGCTTCTACAAGTAGTGAACCTACCATAACCTAATGAATTCTGAAATATAGGCCACCAACAACAAGTCTATCCATCTAGGAATAAGTAGCTCTTGACATATAATCCTTTGGGTAAGTGCAAAAAGCTAGGGGGCCAAAAAGGGTCTTAAGTGGCCACTTTTTTTTCTTTCTAAAATCAAGAAATATTGACCTTGGACGTGAAATTGAGGATAGTTACACTCAAAATTTTGAGATGAAATGTTACCAATTTTTCACTACAACTCAATTGGTGGATTTTTTTAAAGTTTGTTATATCTCAAAGTGGAAATTTAGTTAGTTACTACATGGTTTTAATTGATGATTGCATATTTTCTATTAAGTAGCAGTTATTCATTGTCTGAGAGAATAAAGTTTAGAGTCATTGCTCAATAATTACAGAACAAATGAAATATAAAGTTGAATATACAAATGATTAAGTATTCCATTGCTTTAATTTTATTTCAATAACATTGTTCCATTATAGATTTCATTTGATTGCAAGAATACAAATGACAGTACAAATTTGCATTTGGATGCATTTCTTTCCAGAATGAAAAGCATAAAGAGAAATTAATAAATCCAAACAAGCCATGGAGTTAACTATTTGCAATGCATTATGAGGAGCACCCTACACTACTGAAGATGCAAGAGGAAAAAATAATATAAATATGGACATAATCATCATTACCTGATTATTCTCAGTCGATGCAGAAATGGTGCACCATCTTTCGTCCTCGAATTCCAATCGACCTACAAAAAAGTTGGGAAGGTCCTATTAGAGCTCTGACTATAAACATATCTACATGAACCACCAACAGTAATGGAGAATGTTGCTAACAATGCATTCGAAAAAATCAAGCAAAGTGCGGGAACTAGAGCTGAAAGAGTAAACATCATCATATTTATTATTTTTGCTAACATCATTTGCTTCCTGTGCAGGTATAGGAAAAGTCATGAAGCTTATTATTTTCTGAAGACATAAAAGCATGTGGGGTAAAACGGGCTCCCACAAGGGTAGAACTCAACATGCTGCCCCTTAAACTTACAAGTGGGCTGAGAAAGAGAGTACAATCATCATGCTCATCTGAGCTATTCAACATGAAGGAGTGAAACATGTTTTCAATCATCAAAAAATTAAGCCTATTGTTCACTCATGACAATCAAGTAACATGTTTTTTTGAAAGCCACAGGTGGAAAATAGACTTAATGAGCTCAATCAATTCCATTGAGATGCATCAATTGCATGCTTGCAAGTTTTAAATCTGATTATATTAATTACATTTTGCTACCTTATGTCTGTTCACTTTCTTTTATGATGTTTCATATGGTTCTATTTTGGAGCAGTAGTGCTCTATCTCTAAACAGTGATAGTGAAAAAGCATTGATTATGCCTTATCAATGGAGCACTAATAAATATTGGAAGCATATGGAGTGTTTGAGCTGAGAATGCATATTATTTTCTAAAAGCATTCAAGTTATGATAGGAAGGTAACAAGCATAAAAGTAATCATACGGTATGAAGGTGAATGAAGTCTGCATATCACAGAGTATGTAATATTTTAAGATTATGAGCAACAAGTAAGTAAGCTAAAATGACGGTGTGAAATAAGTCTTCTGCTTCATTTCAAATTAATCCATCCATGCCATGATGTTACAATATCAAGAAAATTGGAGTTTTAAAGTGAACAAGTGTTGAAAGAGCTGTTTTCAGAATGGAAGGAGGGTTCTCTTGCATTTTAAAGAATACCTATATATGTTTTTTAAACTCAGAATGCATATTTTAATTCAAAATGCAGAGATTTCTCATTTTTTTTCAACATACCCATATTGGGTTTTTACATGACATACAAAATAAGTGTTTTCTTTCATTTTCAGCGTACCCACATGGGGTTTTTTTTGTTGCAAAAATGCAGAAATATATAATGGGTCAAGCCCATTTGTGGAATAATTTAGTCCTACAAGAAATCATTGAGAAAGCAAAATCCCATTTCGAGCTTCCTGTAGCAATCAAAATATGAAGAGAAAGAAGTAGATAGCAGAGAGGGTTCTCTTCATGAATGAAAAATGAGAATGAAATACACATGGCACGACCAGTTGGGCTTGCATTTCATATGTTAAAAAACAACAAGCATAACTCTTATACTTTAAGCTTTTGTATTGAAAGAAAATATAGTGCAGATAAATAATGGAGAGGAGAGATTACCCTTGTTAAAGCTCAAGATAAAACATAGAGTGGTGTGGCCTAGCTCATGGGAGCTCACAAACATAAGGCTTGAACTCTCTCATGGTGACCAGAATAGACAAAGTAAACATACAGGAAAATGCACACTAAAATCAAACAATGAATAGCATGAAGAGGCCGTGGCCTTAATGGCTATTTTTTTTGTTTCCAAAATACAAATAGAAGCCACAAAAGACCATGAAATAGCTTACCACGAGTTGTAGAGAGGGGTCGACCAATTTGGAGGACAAGATTCAAAGCTCTTAAGCCATTTTCCAAGCAAAAATCTAGCTTCTTCATGGCGGCACATTTCTTCCAAGGAGAGCAAGTTTCTTCAAAGTGACAAAGTGAAAATGAGATGAGATTAGGGTTTCTTCATTAGTTTTGTCTATCTTGTTGCCCTAATTCAAACTTAGGGAATATTTGCATTAAATAATAAAACTCATATGCCAAATGTATGGTGGTCGAATTCTCCATTGCCTAGGTTGACCTTTTGCTAGGTTATCAAATGTCATTTGTCTAAGTTTCTAGGTTAGACATTTAAATATTTTGCAAAGTCTTAGAACCTTATGCTTTTAAATTAGTTATTAAATGACTTTCCTTAGTAAAATTAAATCATTCATGAGTTATGCTTAGGTGATTATTGTTTATTGATTTTGTAGAAATCAATTAGGAATCAAAAGCTATGTATTGTTTCCTTATTATTTTTATGATTTTTTATAAAGAAAAATCAAATTGTATTGGAGAAATAAGGTATTATTCTTTGCAAAAGATTTTTCTAAATCTTTAATTGTAAAATAAAGCAATTGTAAAAAGTTTGCAAACCTTGTAAAGCAAGATTAAAACAATGCTTTATAAATTGTTTTATTTATTTGCTATTTTTAGCATATTGATATTGACTTTTTCCTCTTGGTCGGATTTGAGCTTCTTGGTGGAGAGATAAGGTGTTTTTTTTTGCTTTTAAAGCAAAGCATATCTATTTTTAGGAGCTTTTCAGTATGTATATGCAAAAAGTGAGACTTTTCCACTTTTGTACCATCTTCTTGGGCAGTTTTTGATGCCTTTCTTGGAGCTTTTTTTAAAAGCTCGAATTAGGGTTTTGAGGTATATCTTAGAGAAAAACTTAGTGTTTTTCTAGTTCAGAATTTTGGCTTCTTCCTCTCTTGTTCATGTAGAGAATCTTGTAAGCAGTTTTTTTACTTAGATTTCAGACAAAGTACTCCTTCAATTTCAATAAAGCAGCAGAGTTCTTCTCATATTTTTGTCTCATTTCATAATAAGCAATTTGATCTCCTTGTGATTCAATTCAAATCCTTTTATGCCTTTCTGTTGTGAGATTGTGTTCATAATTGCATAATTTGAGGTTGTGTGTTGTATTTAGTTCATAGATCTTCATGAAAATTACTGATGAAATTATGTGTCAAATGAGATTGTGAGAATTATTGTGATAGAGAGATTATTGTGGGTGGTTTTGTTTGAATCTCATAAGTTCTGATAAATCATCCATTAGATTTAAGTTATCTTTTCAGTCACCCTTCTAACTCTTTTCCTAAAAACACTCTGAATAAGATTCATCTGTCGGAGAACTAACTCACTTTGGAGATTCCCTTTTCGTATAGATCACCCACATCTGAAAAGGGTTTCCATGTTTCAACAAATAGTTTGATTTCTGCAAAATCTAACAAGGGTGCATATCTGATTGATAACATAAAACAAAAACAAGGATTGTAGTGCTCTGAGTCTACTTTCTAAACTACTATTTTTTTAAAAAATGGTAGATATTAAGGGGTTCAAAAGAGGGGGCCACCAAAATTGGTGTTGTTTTTGTCAAAAAAACATAACATAGCGACTTTTGTGGCTCCCTCAAAAGGTTAACTTTTTAAAAGTATTTTTAAAATCGCTTTAGTGAGAAATTAGCTAACAGTATGTAGTTTATGCTCGATTTTTTGATAATTTTTTAATGAATATTTAATTTTTTACTAATTTTCAAAGTGGACACTTCCTGGAAAATAGAATTTTGGTTGTGCTAACCCTATAAATTTTGAAAAATAATTGAAAATATATATTTTTAATATGTATAGAATGGAGTCTAGTTTCTAAAAATGTAATTTATTTGAAATTTTGATGAACAGTTAATTTATAATGAAAAAAATACTAAAAAATGGTTTTTTTCCAAAAAACATACACACAAACAAAATAAATTATAGATCAAAGGCTTAACATTGTCAAAATGTGAAAAAATTACATCGTTAGATAGCTAAAAGAGATCCTAACATTACCCAAGTGTTTAATTTGTTTGACCTTGAAACACATGCAAACCTGATTCTTAGCACGAACATGATTATGTGAAATATTGTAGAATTTGCAAAAACATATCTTTGGACATTGGGGAGGAACTCCAAGACTTTAAGTAGATATTCCAAAGAAAATACCAAGCCTAAGGCTTGAGGATTCCCAAAGAAAGAAATAATGTGAGTGCATTATAACACGCTCGCATTAGAATGCGCTCGCATTAGAACGCACTCGCATTATAACGCACTCACATTATAACGCGCTCACATTATAACACGCTCATGTTATTTCATAGTTTTGACCCATTGTTTGCGTTTATGCCCAAGACTTGCCTAGCAAGACATAACACGAGCGCATTATAATGTGCTTACGTTATGTCTTGCTTTGTGTTAAATGCTAGTCTATTTAATGTATGTATATATATTTGTATGTTTGTATGTATGTATGCTTGTATGACATGTATGTATGTATGTATGTATGTAAGATTGTTGGTATATATGTATGTATGCTCGTATGTATGTAAGATTATATGTACATATTTATGTATGTATGTATGTATGTATGTATGCCTTTAGAGGGAAGGAGAAACCTGAGAGAGAGAGGTAGAGAGGTAGTGAGAGAGAGACTTGAGAGAGGGAGTGGGAGAGAAGGTGTTGGAGTGAGAGTGACTTAGCTAGGTAGGGTGGGAGGGATAGAGAGAGAGAGGGGGGTGGGAGAGAGAGACCTGAGAGAGAGGGAGAGAGAGAGGGTGAGAAAGAGAGAGTTATGTAGGTATGGTGCAAGAGGGAGAGACTTGAGAGTGTGAGGGGGTGAGAGGGAGAGACTTGAGAGATAGAGAGAGGGAGTGAGAGAGAGACCTAGGAGAGGGAGAGGGTGTGGGAGGGAGTGACCTGAGAGAGAGGGAGAGAGAGAGGGAGTGCGAGAGAGGGGGTTGGAGTGAGAGGTACTTATATAGGTAGGATGGGAGGGATAGAGAGACAGGGGAGAGAGAGAGTTACCAAGGTAGGGTTCCAGAGGGAGAGACCTGAGAGAGAGATGGGGGTGGAAGGGAGAGACTTGAGAGATAGGGAGAGAGAGGGAGTGCAAGAGAAAGGGAGTGGGAGAGAGAGGGAGCGATGGAGATAGAGAGAGAGAGGTACAAATTGATTGAGTGAGAGGTACGTAGAAAGAGGGAGAGGGTAGATAGAGATAATTAGAGAGGGTAGTAGAGAGAGGTAAGATGGATAGATAGAGAGAGGGATAGGGGTTGAGGGTATAGGGTTGAGGGATTAGGGTTGAGGTTCCAATGTATAGGGTAGAGGGTATAGGGGTTGAAGGATGAGGTTTAGGGTTTAAGGGTTTAGGGATTAGGGTTGAGGTTTGAGGGTATAGGGTTGAGTATATAGATTTTAGGGTATAGTTGAGGGATTATGGTTGAGGATCCAATGTATAGGGTAGATGGTTGAGAATTGAGAGTTGAGGGTTTAATGTGTATTATAAAGGGTGGAGGATTGAGAGTTTAAGAGTTTAAGGGTTGAGGGATTAGGGTTTAAGGGTTGAGGCTTGAGGGATTAGGGTTTAAGGGTTGAAGGTTGAAGGATTAGGGTTGAGAGATTAAGCATTGATAGTTGATGTTTTAGGGATTGAGGGTTGAGGGTTGAGGTATTAAGGGTTGAGGGATTAAAGGTTGATGGGTTAGGTTTTAAGGGTTGAGGGTTGAGGTTTTAGGGTAGAGATTTTAATGGTTGAGGGATTGGGGTCAAGAGTTTAGGGTATTGGGTTGAGGGTAGAAGGTAGAGGATTTAAAGGTTGAGTTTTTAAGGGTTAAGGGTTGAGAGTTTAGGGTTGAGGGTTTAATGGTTTCAGGTTTGAGGGATTAAGGTAGAGAGAGATGGATGAAGGGAAGGAGAGATGGAGGGAGAAGTGAGATAGAGAAGAGAGAAGATGAGGGAAGGACAAAGAGAGATGAGGCTCAAGGGTCCAATGTATAGGGTAGAGGGTTGAGAATTGAGGGCATATGGTTGAGAAACTATAGGGTTGAGGGTTTAAGGTATTGGGTTGAGGGTATAGGGTTGAGGGATTAGGGTTGAGAGTAGAGGGTATCGGGTTGAGGGTAGAGGGTAGAGGGTTTAAGGGTTGAAGGTTGAGGATTTAGTGTTGAGGGTATAGGGTTGAGGGATTAGGGTTGAGGGTCCAATGTATAAGGTAGAGGGTATAGGGGTTGAGGGTTTAGGATTTAAGGGTTAAGGGTTGAGGGATTAAGGGTTAAGGGTTTAGGGTTGAGAGTTTTAGGGATTAAGTTTTGAAAAGTTAAAGTTTAGGATTATAGGTTGAGGAGTTTAGGTAAGAAAGTTTAAGAGTTGAGAGCTTAGGATTGAAAGTTAGGAGTTTAAGGTTGAGGTATTAGGTTGAGGTTGAGAGTTTGAGGTTTTACACACACAGGTTGAGGCTTAGGTTTGAGATTGAGTTGAGGTTGAGGTTTAAGAAGTTTAAAGTTGAGGTATAGGGTTGAGGGATTAGGGTAGAGATTTTAAAGGTTTAGAGAGGGAGAGAGAGGTGATATAGATAGATAGACAGAGAGGGATAGGGGTTGAGGATTAGGGTTAAGGTTCCAATGTATAGGGAAGAGGGTTTAATTTATAGGGTAGATGGTTGAGGGTTTAAGAGTTGAGGGATGAGATTTAGGGTTGAGTGATTAAGGTTGAGGGTTGAGGGTATAGGGTTGAGTATATAGGTTTTAGGGTATATGGTTGAGGGTTTATTGTTTAGGATCCAATGTATAGGATACATGGTTGAGAATTGAGGGTTCAGGGTTTAATGTATCTTGCAGAGGGTAGAGGGTAGAGGGTTTAAGGGTTGAGGGACTAGGGTTTAAGGGTTGAGGGTTGAGGGAATAGGGTTTAATGGTTGAGGGTTATGAGATTAGTGTTGAGGGATTAAGGGTTGAAAACTAAGGGTTTAATGGTTTAAGGGTTGAGGGTATAGAGTTGAGGGATTGGGTAGAGAGGGAGGATGGATGGAGGGAGAGATGGAGGGAGAAGTGAGATAGAGAGAAGGGGAGAAGAGGACAAAAGGATAGATAGAGATGAGGGCTAAGGATCCAATGTATA
>VCHN02004608.1:0-11516 GCA_007115665.2 Sequoiadendron giganteum
ATCAAACTGATTTAATCAAATGTCAAATCCCTAAAACTCCCTAAGTTAATTAATCTAAATTAATTAACTTCTAATCATGATTACCATTCTCTAGCTTTTGACTCAACTAGAGTCAAATCCAAACTCTTAACTAACCCACCCACTTGCACCAATAAATCATTTATTTGGTTTATTATTTTCCTCTAATTACATTCAAAATGGCATCAAAATGGAATATTCTTCCAATTTGAATCTTCCCCCCAAAAGGACTTGTCCCTTCCAACAAGGTTTTAAATGCTATTTGCACAAGTCAAACATGGCATTTGTTGCACCTTTCATCCCCCCTAAACATGTCATTTCATCCAAATTTGAATTTCAAATTGGCACATTGGCCAAGACTTGCACATTCCTCACCCTCTCACAACTTGACAAGTGGCACCTTGTCATTGGTTTGTGAATTATCCCACATTCATCAATATCTATCACTCTTCCTAATCTTGAATCTATAAAATGCAAAGCATTTCAACACAAATCATCTACAACACAACACACTTCATGCAAGGTTACTCTCTTCATTTGAGAATCAATCTTGCTTTTCATCATCTACAATCTACACACATTTTGAAGGCATCTACACTATAGGCAACTTGAGTTCAAGCATCTCATTGTCTATCTCATCATCTTGGCATCTTGCTTATCATGGATTGGGAAAGGGAAGCTTTCTACACAACTAAGTTGCACCAATCCAATATGGGATAGATATATTTCATGTTTTAAATGCTTTGCTTATCTTTGTTATTTGGTTGCATTTGAATCATGGAGTATTATTTCATAGGGACATAAATTTCTGTTTATGTTGTTTTGTCAAGTTTACTAACATTTGCAAATTTTCATGTCTACAAAATGGTGCTAGAAGGAGGGCAATTTTTGGTTTGACTGTTATCTACCATGGACATATTTTATTTTGAAGCTTTGAACTTTCTTAATTGAAAGTAAACAGTCGCCTAAGTGTTATATTTTGTCCCTTTCCTTTTAAATTTTATTTAGGGACTAACTCATTATGCGTTGCATATTGATCTGTTTATTTTTGGTTGATTTAAATTCTGGCATGCTATTACATTTAAAAAGAAGGGGTTGAATATCGAAAAGAGAAATGAATGATATGGCAATGAGACTATGTAATACAGATCATTAAGTAGATCCAGGGTGGCTATTACTATGTTTTGTATTCTAACCACATGATTCTGACATTGTTTTTTTTTTATATCACACTCAACCTTCTGGCCTAATACCTTTGTCCATAATTCCAAAAAAAAAAAAAAAAACCAGATTTTGGGAATACAATAGTGTTCAGAAACACTGATAAGCAACGCTGGAAGATGTCATCATCCAACAGTTATAGTTTTTATCATGGTTGTTTGTTAATGAAGGTCACAGTTTTTTGGCGGGTCCTTGCTTAGAACTCGAGGTCACATCTAAGGTTTGGTTTGAAATCAAAATAAGCCACTGATCTTGCCTCCCGGGTACCTTTTCATTTACCATAGCCAAAACAATAGTCTGCAGATGTTCTACCTTGGTTTGACCATTAAAATCTCATTGACTTCACTAAGGATCCAACCATCTTCTGTCAAATAATTGGCGATAAGATTCTGGCTCTGTTAGGAATCCTTTCCTTTTTTTTTTAACATTTCGTGCAGTGCCTGCATTCATCTTTTCCAAGAGATAACGTCTATGCAACCAGCGTATTTGTTTTTGGGAATAGCACATAGATAATTCTATACATCCCTTCAAAATTTTTTTGGCACTCTTATAATATGCTACAGATTTTTCTTCCTTGCTACAATTTAGACAGCTCCTGGGGTTAACGTTATGAGTCGGATTCTCTCACCCACAGAGAGATTATGATATAGGGATTTCCAAGCAATGAATGGTGATTGGACTGCCCACAGTTCACATGTCTAGTCCATACTCCCACACACTGTTAGGCAATTAAGGACTAGCAATCATTGCATCCTTTTTGAAGTATTTGGCTGTGAGATAGCCTGTGCCTGCATAAGAGAACAAGTCGAGTACACATTGTTGGTTTCCCACACCTACCGCCGATCCTTCAAATCTCTTTACAACACAACTTCAAACTTCCTAGCTAAAGTTTGTAGGGAATGGAATAGGTACCTAAATCTGGCCTTTCATCATACACGTCTTACCGAGAAGTAAAAGATAGGCGAGGGAATCTGCTCCAGTTCTGCCATTAAAAATATGTCCCATTGATGGCTCTGTACATTAATATGATTTGATTTTTAAGGAAATGTGTACTTGCTTCATTTTGATGATGTGTGTTGACTTGATCCTGTCGTTAGTGCCATGTGATTTGATCTAGGTGCAGTGGTCAGACTCCATCAACCCATGCTCATTAAATTATTTTTTAGGCTAGTCTTTTATTATATTGCTTGGATTTAAAAGATATCAGCTGCCAACCGTAATAACCCAAGCTTCAGAACTCTAGAGATAGCTATCAAGCGGCGCTAGAGATTTGTAAATCTATGTTCTACAGTACCTATCAGAGTGCAATAAGTTTGAATAGATCTGCGCATTTTATTTTGTTATCATTGATTGAGGTAGGTGTTTATATTAGAGGCGTTGCAAAAGGATCTTAACTTCTATTCTGCCTCAGAGTCACGCATTTATCTCTGCTATTTTGAAATCTGTAGTTACTGACATGCATTAAGGCTATGTTGTGACCGGCTGCAGCCTTACATTGACTTATTGCCCATGATTTCAATTGCTATGCTCTCAGATCTTCTAAATCACTTGCGATACCCAAGATTTATCTCCTTCCAAATATGCGGCCCTTATCAGAGTCTATTACATCATTAATACTGTCAATTTGTATTGTTAGAAAAATATAATTCCTAACACATTATTCAATCTCTTACTGTTGGTGATAATGCTAAGATTGTAGTGTGAGGGTTTTACAAAATCACAGCCTAGCTATGGGTGGAGTTTGATTTAGAATTTATCCAAGAGTGGCACAAATTTCCACACGCATGGGCTGCAGATCCATTATGTAGAGCTTACATCTATTACCATTTATATTGTTATGCTACTTGTTTTTATTAATACATTAGGCAAGCACAGACTTGGCTTTCTGTTAGATACTGCCATGACATTGACGGGCTATTTAATCAATTTGTGTCTAGGTGCAAAGATATGGTGTAGGGTGAAACTTTATGGGCAAGAATATTTTCTATGGACTTCAGTAGGAGGAGGAATTTTGTACATGCAAAGAATTTGCAACATTGAAGTATAACGATTTTTGAAGAACCTTGTAGAGGATTGAGTACTAAAACTGGAAATTCATAAAGCATTTTTTAATGCTTAAGGGCTCCAATTACTGCATTAGTTTTTTGTTTTGAACCAACTCATTTTTCAATTTGGGCTTAAAATTAATCAATGACTTGATCTTTTCAAAGTTGGTTAAAATTGAACCTTAGACACTTACTAGAATTCAATTTGGTGTAAAATTGAACAATCAACTTCACACTTGGATTTTGGTGCTTAAAACGAATTCATCACTGCTTTTTGGACTTAAAATGAACAACTATTTGTCATATTTTGCAATCTTTTTCACAAAGTAATATCATCAAAAAGACATATGCGCTTCTCTCGTGCCTCATGGCGATCTTGAGAATCAAAAGTTTTTTTTATGATATTAAGTTGTCAAAAATATTGACTCCACACTTCGATTTGGGCACTTAAAATTGAACAAAGCATGCGAGTGTGAGCACGATATATTGCGGAGGTTCTCCCCTTTGTTTTTCAACAAAGGTTGTGTGAACGACGGGATATGTTAGCTCGCTATTGTTTATCTTAGAGGGCCTGCCTTGTGGGAAAAAGTAATCACCCAAGGGAACGACCCAACCGGGAACACGCTAAAGCCAAGCGACTTCCACCCGGGATATAAGTGTGGATACTGGAACAAAGGCCAATATCACGAGGATTATTCCGACGAGATGGACAGCAATGAACTCTCGCCGATGTTGGATAATCCCCCACGAACGGAATGCTCGAATTAGAACCCCTTGTTTAGAAATTGGCCAAAACCTTGTTTATCTTGTTGGTGCAAGAGGTCATGTCCTTTGAAGCCGCCCCACATAACATGCGGTCTTGTTGTGGAAATGGAAAGTATGCCATGGGAGATTCATGGGTACTAATACTTGGCTGACCCGAATAAGTGAGTGTCGTGGAGGGGACCCAGTGTGGTCAAGCATTTAGCCATTCGCACAAGATATGTGCAGCTGGATTTATCCAAGTGGGAACCCAACAAGGTATTGTTGCATCAACCTAGGAGTGTAAAAGTGTTTGGAATCAAAAACACTTTGCTTGGATTCAAAACATTGAAAAACGAACATTCACAAGAGCCTCAAATTTCAAACACCTTGGAAGAAACAAATATCCTTGATGAATTTAAGCACTCTTGCTTTCCCTAAGGATCATATCCTTAGAGGTTTCTAAGTGCTCAAATCTATCGTCATTTGTTTTCACTAAGGATAAACCTAGGAAACTTTTGCCCTAATTTCTTTGATTTCCACATAATGGACATTGTGGGATGAAAATGAAAGTGGGACATTAGACATTCAGTTTGAAAACATAATCAAGAAAGTGATTTTGGTAAAAGGAATTCACTAAGACAAGATAAAAGACAAATTGGATTACACGTGTGTTTTCTAACATGATTTCCCGCAAGATCAAAATCCCAAAACCAAAGTTCAAGAAGCTTAGTCTAAAGGCTCGTGAGGAGCATCTTGAGAGACTTTTCGAGTTCAGAGTATAGCGTGTCCTTCAACACCGAGATCTTGTAAGCAAAAGTGTTATTCTAGGTCAAGTCTAGGATTAAATTCAATCACTTTCATTCATCTCTCAACCATCAAAATCAATCAAAAGTCACCTCACCAACAATTCTTGGAAACTTTGTCATCATCTGTTATGCTAAACTTTTAGGAGAAATCAAATCACTTTGTTTGACTTAACACAGCTAGTCAAACCATCATCTTATACACAAGTTCTCTCTTGGATAATACAACTTCCTAGGGTTTACGAGTTCATCTTGTTTGACTTAACACACCTAGTCAAACCATCAATCCAATCACGAATCAATCAAATCAAAGTCCTAAAAGTTGTAGCATTTCCTTCAAAGTTTCTTTAAGAGTTCCATTCATCCATATCACTCATATTTCGTTTATCTCATCCTCATCATCGCTTTGATCCTTCATTTATCCTAGTTCTTCACTTCTTTGAACCTAAGGTTTAGACCGATCTAAAGGTTTAGACCGATCTAAAGGATTAGAGGCTCATCTCTTACGTTCTTGAAAATTGATCTTCATTTTATGGTTCAAACTCAATCTCAACACAGGAGGGGCATGGAATATAAATTTGATCCATCCATCATGAGCAATTCGATCCAACCAAACTATCCAAGCCTTGCAATACCATTTGATTATCAAAGCTTGTACAATGCATATATGGGAGCATTATCTCATACAAACATCAATGGTACAACGAATGTGAGTATGCCCAATCCAAAGTTTGGAACACCTTTCCCAATGATAGATTTAAATCCAGGTCCAAATCTGCAAATCTATCAACCAAACGCTCAATGCATGAGTTTTCCAAACAACATTATCCCACCAAATCCACACATACCAAGTGCAACTTTACCAAACATGACCATTTCAAATCCACACTTGGTAAACTTTGGGGTCGACATGTTTTCAAATCCCCCTAATGTTGTTCAAAATCCTAGCAATATATTGGCAACTCCATATGTTGATTCAAGTCAAGGTAACAACATGCAAAATCAAAGTTACCTAAATCCAAGCAATATGATTCCCAACCACAACAATGTTCAATTTCAATCTATCATGCCAAATCATCCCATTTTTCCATCGATATCGCAAAAACAGATGGAAACCATCCAAGCAACCCCAACAATCAACACCATTCCACCACCACCGCCACCACCGCCAAAATACAACACGACCAATTCATTCTCCATCATGTTGCAAGCCGCTCAAGAAGCTTCCCGCAAAAAGGCACTCCAAGCCCAACAAGCTACATAGCTAGTTGCTCAACAAGCACAAGCGGCTCAAGTAGCCCGACAAGTGCAAGCGCAAGCAGAATTCTACGCACTATTGCAATCAATCCAAGAAGAAGTAGCACAACAAAGAGCCTAACAAAAAGCTTTGTTGGCACAAAAACAACATGACGAACAAGCAGCATTGTTGACTCAACAGAAAACACAGGCATTACCTGCTCAACAAAGCTTGCAACAGATTCCCACCACAATTGTTGAAATCAAAAATCAAGATCTATCCATCAATGAACACATTGAAGATGTTCCCATCTCATTCAATGATCAAATCATCACACACCAAGAGTCACTTTTCAATCACGATCAAAACTCACTGACTATACCCAACAATGATCCAATCCAAGAAACATTAGCATCATTTGATCCTATGGTTGAGAACATTGACAATCCCTCCACCAAAATTGTTGAAAACAATGATCAAAATCAATCCATCAATGAGCACATTGAAGATATGTCTACCCCATCCATTGATCAAATCATCGTTCATCAAGAGCCACTCTTTAGCGATCTATTCCAAGATGTGTTAACATTATTTGATCCCATTGACATAAACCAAGATCCATCCACCAATGATCATAGTGACAATGTCTCTACATCACCTAACGAGTCAGAGGACATATTTCAAGAACGTATTCCAAAGCATGATCAAAATATTCCATCAAGGCCTAGCAATGGTCCCTCCCAAGGCATATTGACATCCTTCGACCTTACAATTAAGAATAGTGAAAGAATCTTTGACACTACACTTGATCCAAATCCATTCAAAGAACAAGTGGATATTAATCCGCTTCCCATGCCTAAGGACGATGTCCAAGAACCCCTTGTAGACAATCCATCCTTTGAAATTGACCCATGTCAAGAACTTGATCAAAAACATGGTGAAAGCAATTCTAGAATTAGTCAAAATCAAGAATTTGTATCTCCGAGATACTACAATGATCTAATGGGCACTCTTTTATCTATACAAGATGCCGCAAATGATGACCATATCCGCATAGGACATACTCCTCCATCTACCCATGAGATGCTTTCCTTGGATGGACACACAGATGATCTTCATTCAAAACAAGAGTCTCCTACTCTTAACATTGGTACACATGATCAAGATATAGAGAAATGCAGAGACATGTCAGAAACAAATCATGAAGAAGGCTCCTACATAATTCATGAATCAGAAACATCCTATGAAGTGAGTCATGAAGAAGACTTTTGTGTAGACAGCGAAGCATCAACACTTCTTGAAGAAGCACTACAATCTGATATGTCACAAGATCAAGTTGAAGATATCAATCAAGCATTCATCCCACTTATGGAAGATCCTATCACTTATAAACTTGGATCACTTACCTTTCTTAGAGCAAGTTATCCCATCAATAAAGAAGCTGACACTTTTGAAGGTCCACGACAGAGCAGAGAAGGATTAACACCTTTTTTCCGAGGTAAATCATATCTTATTGCAAACAAAATGTTTCAACAGACGAATTATCAAGGCAGAGGATTAGGCCTACATGAACAGGGTATCCTAGAACCAATGCGGATTTTTGGAAATCCTAAGCATCAAGGCCTTGGTTATTCAACAATCAAGGGATCTCAACATATCAGTAATACTATCACCATACTGGAGGCAACTTCATCTCGAGCAAACGTCAACATAGGGAGCACGAAGGATCCTTATGATGAAACCAATGCCAATACTACAACCCGTCATGTCATAAATCTTCATCCACCCATCACCCCATCCACGAATTGGGACCAACATCAAAAGAAAGACTTGAATCGAAGCATGAAGAATGTTATCAAAGAAAAAGAAGCTAAGAAGCATATTGGACAAATCAAGTACATGTGGATACCAAAGAATACAAAGAATAATTATCCCTATCAAACTCCATTAGTCAAAGAAACTATGGGGCAAAATAAAAAAGGGAAAAGTATCCATCAAAGATTTCCACAAAAGCAAAATAAAGCTTCTCAAGCAACATACAAAGTGTATCAAGCAGTTGGTCCAAATTCCATGCACACTTCCATATCCACCCATTATTGCTCATCTTCCCAAGTTTGGAGAGTCAAAGGTTCCAAACCATCGACCAATCCATCTTTGATTCCTAAACACACTCCATCCATGCCTCCATGCATAATATCCAATTCTCACATTGACCATGTATTGGCAACGACCCTTCATCGTAAGGATTCAAAAGGCACTCTATCGCGATGTGTGCACAAAGACAGAGTTAACTCCAGTATCAGTAAAGCAGAACAAATTTCTCAAAAATTGCTTTCAAGTGCACGTATCTTGGCAAGACAACTTCTACAAGCAGGATATCGATGGCATGTTATGACAGAAGCATCAACATCAGCACTACCAGGTGGCTTAGCATCAGCTTAAAATCTCTCAGAAAATACAAAAAAATCATAAAAAAAAAAAAAAATGGTCACCTTGATGAAAACTTGGCAAACAGGCATCTTGGTGACAACAAAAAAATCAAAATATACAAAAAATCCAAAAAAATCAAAAAAAGGATTGAAAACAGTAAAGAAAAAAATCGTCCTCCAGCGAAAACCATTTCGGTGGCGCTTTGGACAAGTACCATGATGAAAACCTGGCAAACAGGCGTCATGTGTAGAATCGAGCATCTACGTGCGCCAGTTCAGAAGAAAGCATCTTATCGCATCCATAATGAAGCCAACATTCCATCCATATCATCCGTTCATCCATGAACCATTTATCCAACACATTGCCATTTATCTACCTTATCTTGATCTTGATGAAGGTTTGGTAAACACTTTACACTTGTTTATGGTAAAAATCCTGAAATGGGTCATTTTCATTGATCCTATCCTACCCAACGCTATCTGAGCCTTGAAGCATTATCCGAATGAGCGTTCCTCTATTCGAACACCTTATCTTATCGCAAGATAATCCATATCCATTCATATCCAAGAATCCACCCATGGTCATTCAAACATTGCTAGACACCAGGGGCAGATGTTTGCATCTTGCTTCAGGAATATATCTTGATATATATCATCCAACTTATGTGGTGATCCAAACATTGGCAAATGTGAAATCAAATTGGTCAAAGCATTTGGGAGCCAAAAATCCAAGTCACTAGCCCATGGCATGTTTTAACAGCAAGACGATGTTCCTTATCAAGCTTTATCTTTCATCAAACATCAATCCAAGCAATCCATATCAGTCGTATCTAATGTGTACATTTGTGTCACATCATCAAAGCAATTTTGTTCCAAAGCAAGCTTCATCAATCTTGATCAATCGAATCCAATCAATCATCACCTTGTTTGGCTTAACACACCTAGCCAGATTGTCCTTTTTGTACGAGTTTACTCTGAGATAATACAACTTCCTGGATTTTTCGAGTGCATTATCACTTTTGTTTGACTTAACACACTTAGTCAAACTATCAATCCATCAGTCTGATTGATCAACATTAAGCTTGGTTTTCAACAAAATCCCAAGAGAGAGCACTAATACCATCACATATCGTATCTGAATCGTCAAAATCACGCGAAAAGCCAAAAACATTCAGAAAAACTCATCAAAAAATTCAAAAACATTCAAAAAATCCATCAAAAATTTCAAAAACATCTAGAAAATTCATCAGAAAATCCAAAACATCCAAATCATTCAGAAAATCCAAAAACATGTCGAAATATCAGAAAATCTTCAAAATTCATCATTTAGTCTTATCAGTCTTTCACCTTGTCGAACTACGTCGTCTCTGAGCTTGAACGTAGGCAAGGCTGATCTTTGATCATCCCCCGAGACAGTTTGCGTCTGTCGCATTGGCATCCGTTTGCCCATCTAGTTAGGCGTCCGTCGCATTGGCATTCGTTTGCTTATCTTTTTTCTATAATCGGGTATGTCCTTTATGCGTCCGTCGCATTGGCATCTGTTTGCCCATCTAGTTAGGCGTCTGTTGCATTGGCATTCGTTTGCTTATCTTTTTTCTATAATCAGGTTCGTCCTTTATGCGTCCATCGCATTGGCATCCGTTTGCCCATCTATTTAGGCATCCATCGCAATGGCAATCCGTTTGCCCATCTATCTCACTATTAGTCAAGTCAATTGGAGTCCGAACTACGTCGTCTCTGACCTTAAACGTAGGCAAGGCCATCCTTGATTGGCCCCCGAGACACAAAATATCAAAAACATTGAAAAATCTTTAAAATACCAAAAACATTAAAAAATCTTGAAAATACCAAAAACATTTGTAAAACATCTCAAAAATTCCAAAAACAGCCTCAAAACATTTGAAAAAACCAAAATGGTGCATCTGTCTCATCTCGCTTTCACCCGTGATTGTCATCACTCATAATAAAGTCAATCGTCGCTTTCACCCTTTGGTGAGTTAGTCAAAAACAAGTTTAGCAGGTTCTAAAGTGAACACCCTAATCATCAAAGTCTCAAGCCTCAGTCAGTAAGTCAGCAAGTTGGTCCACTCGGAGTATCAATAGCTTATCACCTAATCAATCTCACCAAAACCCTGATCACTACATGTCCTAGGATGAAGCTTTCCTGAGATGGACATAAGCATCAGGTACCCCACATTAGTTTAGCCTGGCTAGTGGTACGAAGAACATTAGCTTGTTTGTTTACTTTATCTTGGTCTTTTTGACCTATCTTATTTTGTGCTCATTCCAAGGACCTCTCGATGATGCCTAAACAAAACAGGTTTAGAGAGAAAGGAATGGGGCAACGATCATTATCTTTTTATCTGTTGTGCTTGTTGGATATTCTTGTAAAATAACTTCATCATGCATACTTTGTTTTGTTTGTAGGAAGGATGTTCTAGGTATTCTTATGTTTTGGCTCGAGATGTCTGGAATTTTTGAACTGCATTCTGAATAAGGTTATGTTTGTCAAGTGTGAACAAGAATACTCCTATCTGATTGTCGAGTCAAAGTCCATCACACTAGGTGCAACGCCATCCTAGTTCTTAATACCTTGATGCATCGCATCTATGTGTGTTATCAAACATAAAGAAAGGTACGCTCTTTCCCATCCCTGGATAAGCAACACATCATCATCTCTAATAAAGTTGGCTTGTTGAAATTCTGCATCTTCTTGGATTCAAGGGTTCATCCCTCCAATTCTTCTACCTTCTTTCACGCTAACAATGCATCCATGCTGCATTCATCCTCTCATCTTGCATAATCACGTCATATCATTATAGGACAACATCATCCATCTCATCCATCTCACATGCATCGTATAATCATTTAACATGCTTAAAATAATATAGATTTGTTATTCTAAGCATCTTCTGAACATCTCATTTTCATCATCATTATCATATAGATCATATAGTCTCACAATACATACATCCATTTTGAACCTCTTTGTCGCGAGATCCACCTCAAATTGAATCTT
>VCHN02003405.1:0-14213 GCA_007115665.2 Sequoiadendron giganteum
AACTCGGCATTTTCAAGTACTCGGCAAGCCCGAAAAACTCGGCTCGGCAAAAACTCGGCAAAAACTCGGAAAAAACTCGGCAAAAAACTCGGGAACTTAAAAAATTGCTTAAACTTCACTAAAAACTCATTTTTTTTGCAAAATTCAAAGATAAGATGCATCCAATGAGTCAATAAATGAGTACATATAAGAAACAAGCTATATTTGATTGATTTGAAAGAAATTGGATACAAAATGGCATCCTCATGTGGAATGCTCAATGTGCTGATATGATAATAGTCTGAAACAAAATGAAATAGCAATTTGTTTTTGTAAAACTGAAAGTAAATACTACATATGTCATAAACATTAATATATTTCAGTTTTTACAAATTCACATGAATCACATCTTCCTCTTCCCATGTCTAGATCTCAATATGGGACCGGAAGAGGGTGTCCGTGTAATCATAGGACTCCGCTCCTGCTGTGCCTGTGGCTTCTCAACCTCCATCCTAGATGTAGATCCTCCTGCAGCTGTTGGTGGTGGCACTGGCAATGACTCCTCCTCAGGATCATCCTCAAGGTCATCCAATGAGAATGTAAATCCACCCTCCTCCATTGCCTGTCGCTCTAAATCATAAATCTCATCCTCGGTAAACAATGGAGGCTGCTCCCCTCGCCCTGTCCAATCACTGTATGGATCTATCTCCTCCAAATCAATTGGATCATCATATGATATCTCCTCTACCTTTTTTATTTTTAATCGAAGATTATATTGCACATAGACAAGGTCATTGAGGCGTTTTTGAGCGAGTTTGTTCCTCTTCTTTGTGTGGATGGCCTCAAACAAACTCCAATTGCGCTCACAATTGGATGAACTACAAGGCTGGCTCAAAACACGGAGGGCAAAGTTTTGAAGATGTGGGGTTTTTCCACCCCAATGTGTCCACCAAACATCTACAAAAAAAAGAAGAAAGAGTTAGAAATTTGTAACTTGTAACTTGTAACTATCAAATTTTCATTTTTGTAACTTGTAAATTTCAAATTTTATACCTGGTGGCAGCCTAGATACTACTCTCTTTGCCAAGTCTGAAGAGAAGAGTACACCCCTTTTTTCCCTGTAACTTTGCAATTCATTAACAATGCAGTCTGCCTCATCAGGCGTGGATGTCATCCGCTGAATGCAAGTAGTGAGGCCCTCCATAACCTCTCCAGTAGGATCTTTATAGGTGCCTGAATGGATGAAACGGGGGTTCAAGAAGTACCCTGTTGCATGGATAGGTTGGTGGAGTTGATTGTTCCACCTCCTGTCAATAATCTCCCAAATGGGATCAAACTTGAGGCTGTCCCCCTTATAATAATTTCTAATAGCCTCCTTGGCCCTATCCATGGCCTCATAAAGATAACCCATTGGGGTTTGATCCCCATCCACCAAACGGAGCACTCTAACCAAGGGCTCTGACACCTACAATATAAATTTAAAATTGCAAAAAACTATTAGAGTTACAATTTAGTAATTTACAAATTTACAATGAAGGACATTAACTTTAAGAAAATGTTCAATTTGAATTTATATTCAAACTCAAAGTTTTGAAGTTACCTTCACAATCTCTGTTGCTTTTTGTGCAAAGAGGGGCTCGAAGACAATGCTTGCAACTCTTTCTCCTTCCGGCTTCTTTGAATAAGGTGAGTCTATCCATGCTTGACTCACAAACATTTGTTTCAAAGCCGTCAATGCGCCAAGAATGCTGTGCAACGTTAAGAAAACCGTTGCAAACCTTGTCACACCAGGTCTCACCAAGTCTCTCCCATTGGTGTGCTCCCTCATCAAGCTCAGAACCCAAGGGTGATTGTAGATGTATTTAGTGATCCTTCTTCCATCCTCTACAATCGGTGTGATTCAATGTAATTTTCCTATGTCCTCCAAAAGAAGGTCAAGGACATGGGCAACACATGGTGTCCAAAAAATTGTCTGGTGTCTATCTTGGAGGATTCTTCCTGCTGCCACATATGCCGCTGCATTGTCAGTTATGATTTGCACGACATTTTTAAGCCCAACCTCCATGCACACTTGCTCCAACATTCTAGCCAAATTTTCTGCATTTTTTACTATGTTGGAGGCATCTACGGATTTCAAGAACACCACCTCATTTTTGCGAGAAACCAAAAAATTTATGATGGTACGGTTTTTTCCATCCGTCCACCCATCAGAAAGAATAGTGCAGCCATATTGTTGCCATTCTTCTTTTTGTTCTTGTATCACTGCCTTTGCTCTTTCAGTAGCATTAGAAAGCAACCTACAAGTACAAAGTGAAATTAAGTACACAATTTTAATTTGTAAACAAAAAAATAACTTAAATTAATCATAAATTAAACTTAAGATACATAAAATTAAATTAAAGAACATAAACTAATTTCTAACCTTCCACTCAATTCTTTGCGCGAAGGCGCCTTGTAGCCTTTCCCTGCAACTGTTAATGCGGTCACCAAATTGTCCCAATAAGGTGAGCTTGCCACATTGAAAGGGATGTTGTTGAAGTACCAAAAATCGGCACAAGCAACATCTGCATGCTCACGCACCTCCTTATTCCACCCAGTTGCCTCTAAAGAAGGTTGTGCACCAGGTTTTGTTTCTAGGCACAAAAAAATCACCAATGTGTGAACCTGTGGCTCTAGGTGTCTGTGTTGATCCTGCCACTGGTACTCTAGTAGAGGAAGATGTAGAGGAAGATGAAGGCATGGTGGTGGTGGTGGGTTGCCTTCGCACACGTGGACCACGAAGAGAGCCCGCTATGTTGGCTACTACATCATCATCATCTGACAGTGAGTGAAGGTTGTCTGCACTTGCAACACCTTGAGAAGAAGCTATGGCAGCTTGCATTGCTGCTTTTGCCTTCTCTTTTTGCATCTTTTTTTCTTCTGCAGCGGAAAGTATTGCATTCATTTGTCTTTTGATTTCCTCATTGGTGTTTATGCAAGCCTTAGCATCACGTCTAGGGATGCCTGCAAGGTGGTATTTGAGGCGATTGATGCCTCCACGGTAAATTTCTTTACATCTAATGCAATACACTGATCCAGGTTCTGGTCCTTCATATGCATATCTCCAAGCGGGATCTCTAGCTCCTTTTGGACGAGTGCCTACATATTCCCCACTCCCAGGCACAGATGGGGCTGAGGTAGGAGTAGAAGCGGATTCAGAAGCCATGATCAATTAACCTGTTACCTACACAGTACACACACAAAGTGAAATCAAAACTTGTTAGTTTTTTGATAGAAATTTTAAAAACAAGCTAAATTAGATTAAATCAAAATTGAAAATTTCAAAATAGATTCTAAACTAATCTAAGATTCTAAATAGTAAACTAATTTAAGATTCTAAAGTCTAAACTCTAAACATTTTCAATTTTTCATCAAAAAAAATGGATTAGAAAAAGAAAATAATAAACTAGGGTTACAAAAAAATGTAAAAATTAGAAAACTACTTTAAATTAGTAACAAATTAAGCTAATATATAAATTTAAACATGTTTTCAACAAACAAGAAGAATCAAAATTACAAAAAATAACTAGAATTTGAAGAAAAATTGAAAAAAATGAAAAAAACTGCAAAATATATTAAAAAATCATAAAAAAGTGTCACAAATTCTTGTTTTGTTGAATCTAAATCTTCTTTTAAACATATAAATGTATTTGAATTTGTTTTATAGTTCATTCATGATGTTTTTTAAACATACAATCAATAAAAAAGAAGAAAAAATGAAAAAAAAAGAAAGAACAAGAAAAATTAGAAAACCTACCTGGAAATCCAATTTGCCTTCGAAATCTGATGAAAATCCCCTTCGAATCTCGTCCCCTCGATGCCAAATCACAGATAAATAGTGCAAAATGCTTTGGGCAAGTTTTTTCCTCTGCTAAAAGTGAAAACAAGTGAAAAAATGAAATGACAATGACATTTTGGCCGGCCGCGGACATAAGACACAGGCCGCGCGGGTTTTTTTTAAAAACTCGCCGAGTTTTTGCAAAAACTCGCGAGTTTTTTCGGCGAGTTTTTGCAAAAAGTACGGACTGTACCTTCTGCGAGTAAAACTCGTAAAAACTCGTTTCTGAAAAAAACTCGCGAGTTTTTGAAAAACTCGCGAGTTTTTGTGATATTAATGGATCCAAGTATCTTGCCGATTGAATGGAGGCCACCCAGGAATCAGGATACCACCACTCAAAGCATTATAGAAACATCAAAGCGTTTGAGTGAGGAAACGCTGCCTAAAGAATCACGGGATATTACCGCCAACTGATTGCTGAAAGATCTAACCAACTTCGGAGAAAGAGATTAGAGAAGGAAGGAGGGAATGCTTACGTGTGGTGATTTGGGTTGAATCTAGCCAAGTTAGAGAAGAGAGATCACGCAGACAGGATGGTAAGCTTCCATTCAAATGGTTGTTACTAAGTTGAAGCACACTAAGATTGGTAAGATTGAGCATACAAATAGTACTGAGAAGGGTTTCACCTTCCAACTTGTTATACCTTAAATCAAGGACAGCAAGAGAGGACATGTTTGCAAAGGACAATGGAATGTTCCCACTCAATCTATTCCTAGGTAAGTATAGTGTTATGAGAGAAGAGAGTTGTCCCAAGTAGGGATGAAGAGTACCTGTGAATCTCACCATAAATAGTCATATGATTACAACAAAAGGGAGGTTGCACAAGCTCTCAGATATGGTGCCCCCTTGAAATATTGGTGTTCCCATAATTTGAACACTGGCTACATGATCGGTGGTCTTATGGCAGTGTATGCCCTCCCACAGGCAGCAATCACTTTCCTTCTCACATGAACTCAGTGGGCTAAAGGGTTCATATACTTTGGCTTTGAATTGCAGAAGAGATTCTCGTTCCTTGTCAATAGATCTGGAGCAGAAGCAGAGAAGAAACAATGGAATAATAGTAAACAAAAAAAACTTGGCCATGGGTGCCATTTGTGTTTGGATGATTTGGAAGGGTAATGAGATGGAAATTAAGTATAAAGGAGGAGGGTTTGAGTGAGGATCACCAAAGCAAAGGAAGGCTACCAAAAAATTTGATGCACTCACACAAACATTTCATAGAAACATGAGAAAGACTTTTCCAGACCCGTCGTATAAACGAAGGCAGTCGTAAGACATGTGTTATAAAAGTAAACTAATCAACACTATTGACTAGACTTGTTAGACCTCTCTAAAGTTAGAGAACACACGCTCTTAAATGAATCGAATTTATTGTAAATGTTATTTTCACATTTTCTTAGAAATATAGAAACTTGGAAGACATATTTTTCTAAATAAAAGAAGATTATTCACTTTGTCAATTTTTATTATTTTTTGGGAAAGCGTAATAGATATCTTCAAAGAAATTTATAAGTTAATTTGATTAATACTTATTTTTTATCTTATAAAAATTATTTTTTATGGATTCTAGAAAAATAAAAGTATATTAATACAATCTTGATTAGGGTCATATAAAGCATCAAATTGTTAAGTGTTAAACTAATAAAAAGAATGTTTTTCAAATCTTCACCATTTAAAGAATTTTCTAAATTTTTAAAGTTATAACAATGAATATATCTTTTTATATGTAGTATCTTCTATGTTTTTAAGTCTTAATGGATGTAAACACATATTACTATTGAAGGAGTATTCTAACTTTAAACAACTTGAGTGATTGAAAATATTAGAGTGTGACAAGTGATTGAGGTGATGTGTAATCTCTAACCTAATATATAAATTCTTTGATAGCACATGCTAGTCTAAAGCATTGCTAATTACATGTTAATAGAATGACAGTTATGTTTAATAAGGATATAATATTTAGCTATCTCTTGGGAAAGAATAGACTACTTAAATACATTAAATTTTTCGAGATGAAATAGAATTTGACTAAACTCTTGAGAATGAAATAAAATTTAATTAAAATTATTAAAATGATATTTGTATTACAATACATTAACTTTAGTATCTTATATTTCATGAATAACCAACCCAATTTTTAAAGAATAACTCCAAAACCAACAACAAATATTATTTTATTTTATTATCTACTAACTATTAATTAACAACTATTTATAAATTAGCATTCACATGTTTATTTATTTATTTACGCCGAAGGCGTATCCAATATGAGAAAGAGCAAGCTAAGTTTAGAAATCCACGGTTCACCTTTTACGAGAAGGCGTGCATACGATTGAAAGTCTTCCCATCGTTAGATATTTCGTCGCCGCTTTTTACTATTTTTCAGGCCTTCACCGCTTTTCATGCCGTCCATTTTCACGTAAATCTTTTTATCATAAATTTCGGCGTTCCCTCTATGAAATGAACTGGGCTAACTTTCACGATTGAGGGCGTGCAGTTTGATCTGATCCATTCATCAACGAAATGAAAATTTAATGTTGCCACCATCCTTGCAATGAAAGTTTCTAAGTACATCGATACAAAGCCTTCGAATATGATCTGAAAAGATTTATTGTTGAACAACATAAAGAGAGATTCCCGACAGAAGAAGATGTGGAAACATGTAGAACAAGATTGATGTACCATGGTTTCAATTTGGAAGTAAACAAATGTGAAGATCTCAAATGGGCTTCAGAACAGGATCAGGCGAATTTAATTCTATAGTGGCATATAACCACCACCACAATTTGTGAGATGCGGTACCATGGTAGAGAGAAAGGGGCAGAGCCTGGAGTTCAAGTGTGCAGAGCGAGGAAATACTGAAGAGGAATGTTGGTATAAACAGGACTTGTCAAGGGATTGTGCGTATTTATTGGTTCCGACAGCCAAGCTTCTACATGTCCATCAAGACATTGCAAATGGCCTACACATAGATGTTCACAATAATCAAAAGTTTTCATTTGTAACATTTATAAAAAAATTCATTGGAGAGCAGGATTGATTATGCATCATGGCAATGGTGACGGTAAACAATAGTTCTCTGTCATGGGGACCTGCTTCTTTTTTGTTAACAAAATCTTCAATAAGCATCTCTAGAAAGAAGATTAGGGTTAGCTGCAGTTTTAAGAGTACTTCCATTGGTCACTCATTCCGCCCTCAGGTATACATGCTTTTAATCTTATTCATCTCTTCCAGTATCTCTATATGAAATAATGAATATCATTAGGCTATTTACAGAACATTTCTATATTAATCACTTCTGCACAACTGTTGTGTTTGTGAGTAGTATGGTAGGGAACTATATAAAAGTCCACATGTGGGGGTTAGTTTTAGTTTGGAATCATGGTTTGTAACATCATTGCTAGAGGTAAAAATTTTGGGACCAGTTGAAAAAAATTGCAATATAAACGAATCCCCAATTTATACTGGTTAATGTCCTTTGAAATAGGGCATTATATTAGTAGCAAAGTAGCATTTAAGCCCTAAGACGTACCACCTCAAAATTTATCTACCTGAAAGAAGAAGTCGAGTCTGAAGTCCCACCAACCCAAAATCTATCTATCTACATTCAATCTATCTCTGTGAGTAGAAGAATGGCTGCTTCTGGAACAACATGCCCTTATTTACCTTAAAAAATCACTGTCAGCGTCTTGCTTACTCCTAGCACCTTCTTTATTCATGTATAATTGGAAAAATAGAGTAATGATAACTCTGACTGAAGAAGAAAGAGTTTTACATGAGAGCAACAAAGTTTTATATCAGTTAAATTAGCAAGTTTTATGTTCTAATTTATTTTAATATTTGTGTATATGATGCAGGAGAGGAGGCTCTATGTCCAGTATTTCAAGAAGTAGATAACTTGGTATCTTTTAATACAAGCCGGGTATTCAAATCTTACAAAGATGCCCGAGTTGGCACTCATGTGAGTATTATTCTTGCTTCTTTCACTTCAACTTCATCTTATGGTTCCAATTATGTTTGCCTTGAATGTGAAAGAAAGTTGTCTTTTGGATTATGAGTATAGTTTGATCATTTGTAGAAAATTCATTGTGTTCTTCATTTGTTTTTTGGCATCACTTTGGGGGTTCTATTAGCTATGGGCACAACAAAGCAGGTGGTCGTGAAGCACTTGACAATGCTTTTGCAGAGATGTGAATGCAGAGTCTGCAATGGTTCGTACACAGGTATGGAAAAAACATAATATTTGATGGAACCATTAATATAATAACATTTGAATGAATTCAAAATTTGTTTCTTGTAGTTCTTCTTCGGTACGCATGCCATAGCATGTGCACTATATGCCATCCTAAGACCAGGGAATGAAGTAAGTTCTAGATACCACCTTCATAAGATCTGTAATATATTTAACCTTTGCTTGCGCTTTAGCATCTCTTTTCACTTTACCCATCAGTTGTTATAACTACCACCACTAATTAGATAAAAGTGAAATATATTCAGGAAAAATGGTTATGGTTAATAAATATTTTGTAAGTGGATTAAGATGGGTGGTTTCCTTGATGGACAATGGGCCATAGCAATTTCTCGCTGGAATTACTGTAGAATTCATGCCAGTCCTCAACCTGTACGTTACCCAGTGCTTCCGCCATAGCTCTGGCTTTCTGCAGGTATTTATATGTTCAAATTTTTATTTTAAGTGAAAATAATGTTCATACAAAGGGCGCTTATGATTTTTCTACTGTCAACAAAAGGTTTAGGTAGATAGTTTGAAGAATAAATGATAATTTTGTATATTTCTTTTTTCTTTGAAACCTACAAATATCTTTGTTTTCTATAGGAAACGACATTACATAAGCTCCAAGAAGGAAGCTAAAACTAGGGTTTGAAAAGTGAGCACCTGCAAGCTATAGATATTTTTGAGGCTTCTCTTCTTCCACCGCGGTTGTGCCATGAAATTGAAGAAGCTGCCTATTTGGTACAAGGGATTGTCAAAATTATCTACAATGGTTTCATTGTACCCATCAGATTCGTTAACAAGAGCTTGCAAATTTGTAGAGTTCTCAAAGCTATGTGTAAAAATTAAAAAGTTTCGTAAAATTGCTCTTGAGCATTGTAGAGACCAAATATCAGAATAATCCAAGCAGCAAGGAAGCAAAATCAAGTGCCCTGATGGTTGTGCTAGATGTATTTTTTATCAATAATTTGTGGGAATAACCATTATGAACATGCGTTTATATATACCCCTGTTTTGCAAAGCCTTTAATACAAAATGCAGTCAAACTGTAAACAAGTTACTTGCCAAAGCATGAATCCAAGTTCTGAAAGTTCAGTAGAAATTAGCTTTTGCTGAAGCATAGAAGCAGTAATTTAGAATTTGAAATGGAAATAGCAGCTATCATGCTCCTATGGTTGTTTAATTTTTTATTTGTGATTAAAGGTTCTTTTGATGCAAGGAAAACGTTACCGACATCTTGTTAAGCTCATTGAATTCACTTCATAATGGTTCTTATTCATTGGAAAATTGAAATTGACTTTGGCACATCTACATAGACATCTTTGTTTGTTCCTCTCATCTTTTTTGTGATACCATTATATTTTTTTTTGTAATAGTCTATCTTATAGAAGATTTACTAGAGAGGATTGATGGACATAAATATATAATTGAAAGAGAATTAACCTACATTGTTTTACTTGCAGGTTCCTTGGTAGATATGTACACAAAATGCCTCAAAGAAATGCAATGAAATTATTGCGAGATATGCACAAAATAGGCTTTTCGAAAGGCTTCAAAAGCTTTCAAGAAAATGCAATTGGCACATTAAAGCCAATCTCCACAACCTTTGCCAACACCTTCCAGTCTAGAAAAATTAAGATTTGGAACAGCGCATGCACATCCAACAGAGCATAATCAAATAGTGGAGTTCTGGTAGAGACTGTGGTTGTAAGTGCCTGGTGGAAATTAATGCAAAATGTAAAAACATAAGCAAGGGATAAAATGCCTCAAAATTTATGGCCATCACTCTAGAAGTATGTCTATGATATTTGTATTGCAAAAATAAGTTAATAACAAATACTTCATCAAAGTAACAAATGATTATGTTCTCTTCAAAAGAACAAGTTAGATCTACATTCATGGCTATTTCTTTTTTAAGAGTTGCTTTGATAGGTAATAGAATGTACAATACAACATAATAGCTAACAACTAAAAATTATTCGTGAAAACTAATTCTATGCTATATGGTATCCATCATACCTTCATATTGGCCTACACTGAGGTCAATGTCATTGCATTGACTAGAAAGAACTTCACCCTTCATTTTTTGAGTTAGAAGTAATGAAGCTTTGGAACATGCAAACTACACTACTTGGAGACAAATCACACAGTCCACATTGTCAACTTCAATCTAATGGGTGGCACTTGTCAACTCAAAGTGATCAAATTATGTCAGAGCAAATTATTTAGTACAATTCTCCAAAGATGTGTTGTCATGGCTTTCTACGATCATAGATTATGCACAAAATGGATTTGTTGAAAAGTCTTTGGAAACTTTCAATCAAATACAATCGACATGTATAAAGTTAGTCTCAAAAACCTTTGACTACCTTCTCCTTACCTTTTCCTAAATATGAGCTTTATAATAGAGTATGGCATCTATCACAATGCAATGAGTTTCAAAAACCTTTGCCTACCTTCTCCTTTGATTAGATGTTATAGATGCAATTTTAAGTATTGATCTCTCTTCTCTCAATATCTACTCTTCCTCTCTCTATTGTTTCCTCACTCTATTGTAAACATAACATGAACCTATTGGTAATGGAGCATGATTATCTTCCTCATTCAAAGGTTATATTTTAATCATGTTTGGAATCTTGTAAGAGGATGCATTGGTGATTTGAAGCTATCACTTCTCCATTGAGACCTTTATTGAAAAAACAACATCATTTATTAAATGGCCTGCCTATTGACCTCATGTACTACAAAATGTATGCAAAAAATAGAACAATTTTTTTCCTAATTGACCTTCCACACCTCTTCGGCGTACCCATAAGGTGCAATAGCTAGTTTATTATTATTTAATCTATACTAATCTAGGAAATGCCTATCAAACATGCAATATATCCAAAAATATATTATAGATGGATTGAGGAAGGCCACGTTGCAAAACAATTGAGCCATACGTTAGAAAAGTAGGAGGAAGGCCACCAACAATTTTATGGATGCACTCTCACAAAACTTTATATATGAGAAGTCCTGTCTTGCCCAGACCCAGATTTGTCGTCGATCTTGTATTGACTAGACTTAACAGACTTTTCATATAAACGAAGGTAGCTTAATCGATGGCTTTGACTAAACTTGTTTGGACATGTCTAAAATTAGAGAAATAAAATTAGAGGCTTGGAGTTACAATTTTATTATAAATGTTATTTTTCCACACTTCCATAGAAATAATATGGAAATTTGTGATTTTTCTAGCCAGATTTTTTAAAAATAAAAATATATATTCACTTTTCAAATCTCATATAAGGGATTTATGGAATATGAAAAGGACTATTTTTTAGGAAAGGAAAGGTCCCTTTATAGTCCACGACACCGTGATGATCTATTTGGCCCACAGATGGCTTACATGATATGGGACTTTGTACTCCCACATGAGTGTAGGCATCTAACTTGTGCTCCACAATACAAGGTGTACATACCCACCCCTATAGGATTTGAACTTGTGACCTCTCTTTAAAGAGTACAATTTCTCCACCACCAGGTCAAGTTCTCTTTAGTGGCATTATATTTGATGATGTGATCGTGAAATCTTGATTATAAGTAGGGGACTTGCCAAGTAAGTTGTAAAAAATTAGAGTAATTTAAAATTTCCAAGTAAGATTTGAGAAGCGCCATTAGAGTGTTCCAACTACTAGGTCATCTCCTATATAAAATTAATTGTAAATATTGTTCGCACATTCATACACATATATCATAAAATATTATTTTCTTATTGATTAAATTTCTACAACATTATGATAAAGATTTATAGGATCATTTTTTAATCATTTATAAAGGTATATATATCTTTATAAATTCCTAAAAAATTAAAAACAATCAATGCAACATTAGCTAGTGTCATATAACAAAGCATCTGCTATTGCCAATGTTCACACAAGAATTAAATTTATAGTCTAAGAAATTAACAATTTCTCTAAATCTTTACCATTTGAAGAGTTTTTTGAGTTTTTTAAGTTGTAAGAATAACATTGAGAGTCTTTTGACATGCTTAAATGTTTATCTGATTTAACTTCACCAAGATTTTGAGATTTTAATTTGCTCAAATTTTGATCGTGAAAAAATCTTGACACAATTAAATCCAAAAATAATAATTAAGCATTAATATGGACTATGGAAATATCATGGTTGTTATATTTTAGATGTTGTATCTTCTATATTTTATCTTAATGGATGTTAAATCCATTAATGCAGGTATTGATAAGTCACATTGAGTATAAATATTCTACAATTGAGATGATCTTTCAATGTTATATCTTCTATGTTTTAATTTCTAATGGATTTTATGTAATGACCCAACTTTACATCAAGATATTAGAGACAAAACATAAAATGAATATTTTTCAATGCTTCAATTATGATAACTACATGTCCAATCATCACTCATACACATGATGTTGTTTTAAATTGACCAAAGCACATGATGAAAATACAAGTGTATGATGACACAAATTCAATGCACACCAACATAGAAACAAAACCAACAAAAAAATACATGAACATTGTTGAATGATATCATACAATGAGAAATAAAGAATGTTAACCTCCTCAATACTAATGTTAGAGTAATTTCTTGCATCATTGACACAAGCAGAGGATAAAGATATAAAGAACTAAAGTCGATACTAAAATTCACCTTTCCCACATTGAAGGCCACAACAAACACCCTACATACTCAACACTAACTTGTAAATAATACAAGATAATAAAGAGACACAAAATCCCCCAAAAGTGAAAGGATAGGAATTTACAAGACTACACAACTCACACTTCAACTAATCGCTAACTTTGTTTAAAATGAGCTTGTAAATAAAATGTTGAAATAAATTCACTTCCAATTATCTTAAGCTATAAAAAACTATTCACAAAAATCATAAACACCACTCAATCATTTGATTAAAAAGTTGTTGGTCAAAAGTAAGCATTTGTTTATACAATAATCATTAAGATAACATTTGATTGAAGTACATATAATATTTACTAAGACTACATCTACATTACTATTGCATTTCACATTTTTACAACATACAAAGTAAGGTATAACATGCTTAAAACATAACCATTATAAATGTTTTTTAAAAATGTGCGTGGGTGGGAGGAAATTTGCGAACGGCTCTGCTCCGCAACGGCTCAATGGTTTGTATGCGTCTATGAATGGGGAGGTGGCTCAAGAGTCTCCGGTGGCACCGACTGGGGATTCTTTTTCTTTTAGCTCTTGGCGTTGTGGGCTCTGTCCCGGCTGGTCAGTGTGGGGATGGCAAGTCTGTTGTTCAGTTGGATAGTGTTGCGCTGACTTTGGCTTCCTGTGCGGTGGGGAGTGTTCCGGTTTCCTCGATCTACTTTGTGGGGAGGGGTGTGGTGTCCCTGGTCTTCCCACTGGAGGCCCTTGTCTCTCCCCGCTCCCCTAAGTGCCTACAAATGGTCTTGTTGGCGGGTGTGCTCCTCCCACATCGGGTGTTCTATGGGAAAGGCAAGATCCTTTCTCTGGCCGCCGAGGCTTTGTGTCGCCTCCTCAAAGCGTCTATTCTTGTGTTCTTCGACTCTCGGTTGTGGTTTAGGCCTGAGGTAGTGAGAATGGAGGAGTATTCAAAAATGGGTGGGTCTACAGATTTAATGGTCTGGTGGGTCGCCCTCCTTGACTCATGCAGATTGGCAGTGAAGGCTTCCTTAAGCCTTGTTGGCCGAGAAATCGAAAGCTCTACCTCAGCTTAGGGGCTTCTTTATTGCTGCTACCTTGGCTCTCAGGAGCTTTGTAAGCCGTCTTGATAGAGTGATGACGGGGCATTCATCTCTATCCATTAGGCCCTCGCTCGTTTCTTTCAACCCCCTTACAGAGCCATTGAATACCAGACCTGTTTGGGTTCATTTGCCAAACCTTCCTCTCCAATTCTGGGAGGAATCATGCTTTGAAGCCATTGGCAATACCATTGGTCATTTCTTGATGGTGGATTCTACAACTAGGGAGTTTGGGCACACCACGGTTGCTCGGTTGCTAGTTGATCTGGATATATCTAAACCTCTCCATGGGGATGTTGTTTTGTTGGTGGAGAACAAACCTTGGAAGCAGCTCTTAGACTACGAGGG
>VCHN02004489.1:0-11775 GCA_007115665.2 Sequoiadendron giganteum
GCCCTCAGCCCATAACCTAATCCTTCAACCCCTATACCCTCTTAATCCCTCAACCCTCAACCCTCAACCCTCAACCCTTAAACCCTAATCCCTCAACCCCTATACCCTCTTAATTCTTCAACCCTCAACCCTCAATCCTTAAACCCTAATCCCTCAACCACTATACCCTCTTTATATCTCAATCCTCAACCCTTAAACCTTAAACCCGAATCCATCAAACCCAATACCCTCTTAATCCCTAAACTTTCAACCCTTAAACCCTAATCTCTCAACCCCTATACCCTCTTAATACCTCAACCCTCAACCCTTAACCCTTATACCCTAATCCCTCAACCCCCATACCCTCTTAATCCCTTAACCCTCAACCCTCAACCCTCAATCCTCAACCCTTAACCCTTAACCCTTAATCCCTAAACCCTCTACTTGAGAGAGAGAGGGAGAGGTGGTGGGAGAGACTTGCTTGAGAGAGAGGGATAGGGAGAGGGAGAGAGAGAGGGAGTGAGAGAGGGAGGGAGAGAGGGAGGGAGTCACTGTGAGAGGGAGAGGGTGTAGGAGTGGGAGAATCGACAAAGAGAGAGAGGAAGATGGGGTAGGACGAAGATACTTTAGAGAGAGAAAGAGGGAGATAGGGTGGAAAGGAGAGACATTAGAGAGAGGAGATAGAAAAAGTGGGAGAGAGGTAGAGGGAGTGAGAGAAAGAGGGAGAGAGACAAAGTGGGAGAGAGAGAGGGAGAGACATAGAGACAAAGAGAGAGACTTGAGAGATGGAGAGGGGGTGGGAGGGAGAGGGATTACTCGGGAGAGAGGGATTTGAGGGAGATGGAGGGGGTGGGGGGAGATACATAAGATAGAGTGAGAGAGAGAGAGTGGGAGGGGGTAGGAGGGAGATATTTGAGAGAGAGGGAGAGAGAGAGGAAGAGAGATAGAGGGAGAGAAAGAGTGAGAGAGAGAGGATGTGGGAGAGTTATAGAGGGAGTGAGTGAGAGAGACAAAGAGTGGCTTGAAAGAGGGAGAGGGGGTAGAAGGGAGAGACTTGAGAGACAAAGAGAGAGGGAGAGTGGGTGGGAGGGAGAGACTTGAGAGAGAGAGAGGGAGAGAGTGGGAGAGAGATAGAGGGCATGAGAGAGAGAGGGAGTTGAGAGAGAGAGGAGATACTTGAGAGAGATGGAGAGGTAAATGAAGACAAATAGAGGGAGTGGGACAGGGAGGGAGTGGAAGAGAGATAAAGGGAGTGACTGTGAGAGGGAAAGGGGTAGGAGGGGGAGACTTGACAAAGAGAGAGAGGGAGAGGGGGTAGGACAAAGATACTTGAGAGAGAGAGAGTGGGTGGGAGGGAGAGACCTGAGAGAGAGGGAGAGAGACAGAGTGGGAGAGAGTGAGAGAGAGGGAGTAGGAGAGAGATATAGGGGGATAGAGATACTCGAGAGAGAGAGGGAGAGAGATAGAGTGAGTGAGAGAGAGGGAATGGGAGAGAGATAGAGGGAGTGAGTGATAGACCTAAGAGAGGGAGAGGGGGTAGGAGGGAGAGACTTGAGAGAGAGATAACAACCTAAGAGAGGGAGATGGAGTGAGAGAGATAAAAAGACCAAAGAGGGAGAGTGAGAAAAGGGGGTTGGAGTGAGATAGATTTATTTAGGTACCTACGTGGGAGGGAAAGAGACCTGACAAAGGGGATTGGATTGAGAGAGTAGTCTAGGTCACGTGGGAGGGAGTGAGACCTGAGAGATAGAGACTTCAGAGGGATAAAACGTTATCCAGTTACGTTAATGAGTTAGAGAAGGTATGAAAGGTAAAAACTTGACTATCCATCTATGATCATAAACTGTGCACTCTAATCATTATCAAAATTGTTCACCAAAGAGGGGAAATTCTAGTTTTGTGCAAAGCAGGCCATTTGGCGCTCGCCAAATGACTTTCTTTGGACGTGTTAATTAACAAGATTTGCCAAATTTTCTCATTTTTTCGTTTGTGCTCCCCATCTCATTTGCACGTCTTTCAATAAAATATTATATATTCATTAAAAAAAATATCTGAAAGAAGGAGGATAAACTACATGGTGTTAGCTAATTTCTCACTGTTGGGATTTTTGAAATTCTCAAAAATTGTTAACCAAAAAGGGGGGAGCTCTTAGGCATCATGCTATTTTTTTTGATAAAAACATGACCTTTGAGAGACCCTTAATCTTCATTAATTTCAAAAAAAAATAGTAGCTTAGAAACTAGACTCGGAGCACTTCAACTTTTGTTGTTTCCGAATCTTGAAATTTTGAGCATAACTATCTTCATTTTCTCGTGCAAATCAGATTTTGCTGATTTAAAAAAAAAAGTGGCATCTTAAGAGCCAAAATTGTGTCGCAGATTAGTGCACTTACCCCAAGGCACAATTGATTATGGGATTTGGTATCCCATAAGCAATGATTTCTCATTAGTGGCATATACTGATTGTGACTGGGCTGGATGTCTAGATGATAGGAAAAGCACCAGTGGTGCTGCTTTCTTTCTTGGTGATTATTTAGTGGATTGGCACAACAACAAAACAAGAATTTGTTTCACTCTCTACTTTTGAAGCAGAATATATTGTTGCCACTTCTTGTTGTACTAAGGTAATATGGATGTCACACACATTATCTGACATGGGTATTGAAATCCCTAAACCTATTTCTATTCTGTGTGATAATACTAGTGCAATGAATATCTCAAAAAATCCTGTAATGCACTCTCACACTAAACACATTGGTATTAAGTTTCATTTTCTTCGTGAAAAGGTGCTGGCTAATGAGGTTTTTGTGCAATATGTTCCTACATAAGAATAGGGTGCTGACATTTTTACAAAACCGTTTGCTAAAGATATTTTTGAAGGACTTAGGTCTAGATTGGGAGTTGTCTCTCAATCTCTATTATCTTAATCAGTCTATTCTGGTGATAGGGGGAGTTGGTTAGCTCTTCTTGCAGCTCATACTTTTCTGCTCAAAGGTTACATCTACAGTTTGTTGAAATTTCACAATTGATTCTGGTTTATTTGTGTTGACTTCCCTTTATCCTTGTGACAAAAAGGGGGAGAATTATGAGCATTCGGTTCCTGTACTTCATCCTAGCTTGGTGGCTCAGTTTTTTCCATCAAGGACAAAGGGGGAGTTTGCTAAATCTCTTTGATGCAAATTTATCCTTGATAACAATATATCTTACTCTGGAATATTTACTTCTCAGTTGTTACTATATATGGTGGTACTGATATCTTGACTCCATGTGCAAATCTTAGTTGAGGCATTTTGGTTACAAGTTCTTTGTTCCATTGATCAGGTGACATATTTCTGATTTGATAATGTGTGCCTTAGTGATTCACTTGATTATATATTTTTGGCATAACATAGGGCATTGATCATTACTGTGCTTATTGGCTTTGAGAACTTAACTTGTTTTTAGTCCTTATCACTTCTCAAGGAATTTACCATTATCTTTGGCACACTATATGGCATTGGATTTTAATGAGTTGGCTAATTCACATGGCTTAAAAGCCAACAACAAAAATAATTTTTTGAGTGTCTTTATTTGTCACATTGGAAGTGACTTAGCCTTGATTTCTTGGGAATATAAAAGTCAATAGCCATCGACATTTGGTGGCAATATTTCATGGCACGATTTTGTCAACATTTCTTATAGTCAACAATTGTCAAACAGTAATGAGTTTGTTGACATGTGTTTGGTAAGGCCATGGACATCTTACTGCGGTGCCGTTGATAGTTAAGCTGGTAACCACATTAGTGCAGTGAAAGTTGTTAGCGACAAGCAAGACAGCTACCGCTACACCACGTGCTGTCAAAAAGGAAACCGTGGTAGTGCGGTAAAAATAGTTAGTGATAAACAAGACAGTTACCGCTACACCATGGGTAGTTAGAAAGGTAACCATGGTAGTGCGGTGGAAGCAGCTAGCGACATGCAAGAAAACTACCTCTATATCGCGAGCTGTCAAAAGTGTAACCGTGGTAGCATGATGGAGACAATTAGCGGTATGCAAGGAACTAGCTCTATACCGCGGGTAGTCCAAAGGGAGATCGCGTCTGTGCAGTAAGTAAACAGATGTCAAATGATATCAATCTTGGTAAAGTTTTTTTGATTGATTGCTTTGGAAGTTTAGGGAAAATATTGTGCTTCTCTTGTTCGAGGGTTTGGAACCATATTCTTGCCGACTCCATGGAATCTCTCTCTCAGCCGTTTCACTGTTTAATCGACTATTTTTCTGCAACTCTTGGACAATGAATGAGGATGCTTGAAAGACCATCACTATGATCGTTTCTCTTGTCAGGTTCTTGGCATCGAGTGAATGCTCTAAATAGAAATGTGGCACGAGTTTCTTAGCTACTCTGCTGATCCGATAAATTGCTCATGGCGAATTCTTTTTTGGTCTTCTCAGGCTGCTTAAGAGGACAGTTTTTTAGTCTGCCTTCTATATTTTCTCAATGCTTGAGTACTCCTATCTGAAGACCTTATTCAGACTGATCCTTCCCTCATGATCACAGTATTATCTGGAACTATTTCTTGACAGTAGCATGGTAACCTGATAATCATTTTTGAGTAATTCTTTGAAAGTGAAAAACGAGCAACTATTGTAACCCTTCTAGGTTGTAATGATGTAAAATGTAAAAATAAGAAAATAGAGAGATTAGGGCTTTATCATTATAGAAAAACCAAAAATAGAAAAGATGAGATGAGTGTAGTTCTACTCACTGAAAAGATAGGGTACTTATCTTTTGAGCAAAAAAATGTATGAAATATAGTGTGAGAAAAAGAAAGTTGTACACACCACTGGTAATACAGTTTGATGAGAATTTGTATTGAGATAGTAACAAGATTTTTCTCAAGATGTCTTGAGGCTTGATAATGGGTGGAACTCTGAAGTGTCACAATTGACATTTGAAAATTCTACACATTGTCTGTCAAGAGGCACTTGACAAAAATTAGGGAAACAAAGAGATCCTCTGTATCATTGTATGTTCTATTAAAAAATAGAAAAGGGGTTGGTGCTCCTTGAGATTGGCATCTCTAAAAAGAGGGGTTGGTGCTCCTTGAGATTGGTGTCTCTAAAAGGAGGGGATGGTTCTCCTTGAGTTGGTGCTCAAAATTCAACTTATGAGGCATTGTCAAAAATGATTATTGAAATGAAAGCCTGAAAAAGGCAACAGGTTTAGGAGTAGTTTTTCTACCCCAGGAGGGTTTTCCACTCGACATATCTTGTGTCTATTTGAGTATTTGTGATTCATTTGATTTACTACTTTAGTGCTTTAAATTTCTATGGTTTACTATTCTCATTTCAGTTTCTGTGATTGCATTCAATACATGAATGATTTTATCATTGATAAATGAGAGCATACCCTCAGTGTCTTTTTACTCCAATAGGTACAACATGATACACAAGGAGAAGAAGTGGGAATGGGGAGAGGGAAAAAATTAGGGATCAAGGATTGAGTATGTGCACTATCACATACCTCTAGAGAAAAGTGGTGAAATGATTTTGAGATCTAGAAAGAAGAGAATAATTAGGAAACATTGAAAGAAGAAAAGGGATGATGAAATATGGAAGTCCAAAAACTTGAAAGGAAGGAGGTAGTTAGGACAACAAGGTTCATATATTGAGCATGAACCATAATACACATCTGAAAGGTAATATGGAAAATAAATTATTGGGGGATTCTAACATAGTTAGGACTAGGATTCTAGAATAAGGAGAACATTAGGCTTAGAGAAGTGAGATGTAATAAGTGTGAAGGAAGATGAAGAGGAAAGGGAAACCCATTAGATAATAAGAATTATGGATATGTAATGTACCTCAAACTAGAATATGATGGAAGGAGAAAAATTATAAAGGCTTGGGAAAATAATGAGAATCTATGGAGGTCTAGGGTTCGATCTTATGGCTATAAAACACAAAGTTAAATGTACCTCTAAAAAAATATGCTTATCTAGGCAAAGAAGGAAGTGAAATTTAAATGAGACAAATGCGATTATTAGGATCAAGGAAATAATATACAAATGAATACTATAGATATGAGTAACCAAAATATTAAAAACCTTTTGGGGAGTAAAAAATGACATGGAGGGGCACTGGGGAAAAGAAAAAGGGTTACCACCAAAAAGAAAATTGAAATGTAGTTATTTAAGGGAATGCATGTTGGCACATGAATAGGTTTGAAATCCTATTAGAGAGGAAAACATGTGGGGAAAGGGATGGGAAAAATACAAGCATAAGTTTGAAAGTCTAAGGGAATAATATATATGATGTCAAGGTTTAATGATCAATGATCTCACTTACTCATTACTTAGTTAGGTGTAATCCCAAAAGATTGGACTTGAAATCAAGGAGAAAGATAAATGAATGAATATTTATGGAAATTAATGATAAGGGAATCAAGTAACAAGTCCAAAACAATGAAATAGTTAAAGGAATTAGACCTAGAAATGAGAGAATTGGATGTAAGGAATAAAGGGAGCCATAAAATGTGATATAGTCCATAAATAGAATCAAATAGTTTCATACTTAGAATTTTTTAGATCTTTTCAACTTAGGCACATGACCAAAGTAAGAGGGAAGAAAAAACATGACATTGGGCATAAAAATTACCAAGGGGTCTCATTAAATGAGATTCTAATCAATTAAATAACTGATAGGCAAGGTAGGATAGAGTAAAAAAGGGGCATACAACATATAAATTTTTAATTGTTAGATTTGATCCCAATATAAGCTCTAATTAGGGATATATGCCACTTTTAGATGCAAAAAAAACTAGAAATATTCATTTAAGAGTAAACCAAAATGGTTCAGTTGAAAGAAAGGCCAATATAAAACCAACCAAAAAAAGGAGAAAAAGGAAGAATCTCAAATAAATACATTTTTCTATAACCAATATGAATCATAACTTAACAAAGACAATGTACACACGAATGGAAAATAATATGTACTGCATCAAAAATACCCCATCTTTAAAGGAAAATAATGCTTAATATGTGAGTCATGGGATGGAAACTCCATTAACTCTCCATCCTAACTCTTGAGATAGTATGTTCTTTGACCACATTCATCTACAAATTTATATGGCCCAAGCCACAAGGGGTCAAAATTCCCACATTTTCCTTTGGTCTCTAATTTGGAATTATACATTGATACCATCTCTCTTACATGAAAATCTCTTAATTTATCACTTGATAATCAAGTTTTGTATCTTCTTCTACTATGTTGAATATTTGTCACATGTAGCTATTCTATTTTCATCCAACTCTATCAACTCACACACTCCCAAGGAGATGCCATCATTTTCTTATATCTCTTAACTTCCTACATCAAATTTTATACCAATAACTCTAGGAAAATCAAAATCTTTGCTTCCATTCTATAAACCAACTTAAATGGGCTCCTACTAGTGGAACTTTTATAAGCAATCATGTCTACCCAAAGTGCATACTTTACCCTACCATATTATATCTTCTTATTCATATCTAATATTCTTTAATGATCTAAATTTGAAATTTTTATTGGATTCATCTTTTTGTTACCTTGGAAACGGTAGAGGGATGAGTGGATGGAACTAAACCCATATGTAGAACATATGTCTAAAATTTTATGAGACCTACAAAACATCATGTTATCATTTCAATAACTCTTGCAAGCACACCAAATATAGCTATCAAAGTTTTTAGTAATAAATCAACTACCACTTTAGATGTAGCATTACATGTAGGAATTGCCTCAACCCACTTGATGAAGTAGTTAGTTTCTACAAGTATCCACATGTACCCATTACTTAACCTTTCCATAACTTCACCTTCAATGCTCTACTACTGAAACAAAGCTTCCACTATCATGGACACAAAGGGAAGGGAACCCACAGATTTTAATTATAATTCAAAATTTATGGTAATCATCAAACTTCCTTACTATTTCAACCACATATATAAGTGAATACTATTGGCCACCAATATCCTTCTTTTAGAATCTTGTATATAGTGGGTTTTGTCTTAAAATAGTCACAAATTTTTTCTTGATGCCATTCATTCAATATTGTATTGGATTGTTCTTGGTTAAGTAATTTGAACAACTATCCATCATGGATGCTCCACATCAAATCATCCTAAATAAATACATACTGCTAAGATTGCAACTTTCAAGTTTACTACCAATTCTCATTCATTTTGGGAGGTTATTTCATGTTTTCTTAGTAGAAAACTATATACTTGTACTAATATTTTTATTTGAAAGAAGAAAATACTTATGAAACTTTGATTGAGAATAACAGGAACCTACAAAAAAAATCTGATGATGAGACCTACACCATTGGAAAGTACATAGAACTAACTTTCTAACAATATTTCATTCTCCAAATTTTGACACTATATTCTCAAGTTATGCCAAAAAGAAAAAATAGCTCCTTTAGGGAAAATGGGGGCAAGGAGGGGGAAAGGGGTTAGTTGCATAGTGTTGATGTTAGCATAATATTCTAAGAATATTCCCTCTAACTAAATTTTTTTATCGATTTGTTGGAAAAAAATTAGTCATTGGGAAAGCCAAGCTCATACATAGAATATTCTTTGCGGCCTCAAAATATGCTTGTTGTTGTAGGGAAACCACCGATCCTGTGAATTCATCAAATATTTGTCAACATCAACATTTGTGGTCATATTTTCATGTTATTTCCAGTGTTTATACTACTAATGTGTGTTTTATTGCCATCGACTAGCTAGATTTAAGCCACTACTTCCTATGTGGGGCCCACAGGGGATAAACAACACTGCAACTACCCAATACCCTCTTGGTATGGTTAAATTTTTTTGTTTTTTCTAAATTTCTTACAAACTTTTTAATTTTCTTTTGCAGTTTAAGAAAATCTAGAATTTAAACCATATGCTTGTACCAGTCGCTAAAGCAAGATTCTCGGAGTTGTATGGGCGTATATATATATAAGGCTCTTAAATTCTCTTTTTTTTTTGTAACTACTCCAAATTTAATGAAACAATGGGAAATCTTAGGGTCTTGGTCACTTTTGACTCAACGATGATGCCCATTTTACTTCATGATGAGCCTATTTTCCCCTCAAGGTCAGATCTCTCAAAATTTAGACAAGAAGTCACATGTTTGTGTCGGTAGATGGTTAATGCCCCCCTCAAGATTTGCATCATGGACTAAGCACCTCCCGTGGATCCGTTAACCCTGGCAATTGTATCAGGCATTAACAGGTCGATCTTTTGGTGCAATGACAACTATGGGGCCAACAATTGGTATCAGAGCCAAAGGTATCGGGTTCAAATCCCCTCAGGTAAAATTAGGGGAGTTTATTGGCAGATGGTCAGTGCTCCCCTCAGGATTCATGACATGGACTAACCGCCTCCCGTGGATCCATTAACTATGGTAGTTGTATCAGACATTAATAGGTCGATCTTTTGGTGCAACGACCCAACAATTTGGTGCTTTGATACCATACTAGAGTTGATAGTGAACCCCACAACTCCCAAAAATCATCTGCAACCAAAATGTCTATCACATACGAGAGATTAAATAAATTGTTATGCTCATGCAACCTTTAGAGAATGATTGATTGACACAAGCATTTGATATATTCCTTTTGTATTGAATAATGAATGTGAATGATTAGAATGGATTGATTTGTGAATGTTATTACAAAGTAAAATAATGAATTCTTATAAAAGAAAAAGTGCAAAACCTAGATGAGGATTTGATTAGATTTTGACAAATGTTTTAATCCTATGCAATGATACAACTTGACCTATAAATAATCCAATCTAATAATAAAAAGCACTCCTAAGTTTTTCTTAAGTAATTAAAGTAATAAGAGCCCTAATAATTAAGTACTGGTTAATTAAATATTAAGTGATTTTACTTCAATAGTTAATATTCCTCGTACAAAACAATTTATAAATATTTGGAGTGAGTTTTTTGAAACATTCAAACAAAAAATTTCACAACTAAAGACTTCTCCAAAAACATTTGAATGTTGAGGCTCTCATTTTTCCTTATAAATAAAATATATTAAAGATGTTAGAATCATGTTGAATTTGATCTCTATTTTGAAATGTACAAACAAGTAATGAAAACACTTAAGCTGAATCTAGTAATTACTAGAATTATGAGTCAATTTGTGAAGTTTATTTTATACATATACTAGAAGGTTTAGATGAATTTGATGTGGATTATATTCAAAGCACATGTGTAAACTATAGGAAAATGGAGAAACTTCTAGCAATTGATCATATTGATGATTTAATAAGAATTGTTTGAAAAACCAATCAACATAAAAAAAAATAAAAATTATGATTTGTTTTTATTTATTTTTTAAAATTATTCTTAAAGAAATTCATTTGATTTGTAATGATTTCATTATTAAATTTCATAATCTTATATATCAAGATATCCAATGTTCTCATGGAACACGAGTAGAAAAATTGCTTCCTACATAATTGTATTCTTTCTATGGTAGACTTTACTAGGAACTATACATTTAGTCTTCGATTAAATGAGATTCCAAGTCAATACTATGACTCAGAGTAACTGGCAATCTTTGTGCATGTGTTCCAGACAAATGGAACTTAATATGAATGTAGTAGAAAGAAGTATCATTGATTAGATGATAATGAAAGAAGTCCACTTCTACATCAATAATGACATTAGACATGATAGAAACTATGCATCTCATTATTTTGATATGTCATCATGAAAAACATTGAATTATTACAAAATCCCTCGTAGAGAGCAGAAACTTTCACTGCTTCAATTATGGATAATAAATCATAACATACTTTAGCCTTACTCAACAAATGGCAGTAAAAAAGTTATAAATCTACAAGTGATTTTAGCATTTTGGAAGGTCTGCTGGAGGAGGCAATACGGATTGTTCAGGCCCATTTCCATTCTCCACCACAAATGCCATCTTCAGTCCCCATGTTGTATGCACTTCCAGATGACAATGCATGAACCACACCCCTGTACATCATATTCAACACATCAGAATTAATTCTTATTCTTTTATTATTCTATATTATTAATGATTATGCTTTAATGCATTTACAATTATTGAGTGAACAATAAGTTCTACCATTCTGTTAATTGGTAAAAAAATAGTAGCTATTAGTTTTTTATCAACTACTCAGAACTAACATAGAGCTTTTTCTATTTTATTTTTTTCTCTATTTCATATATTTGTAAAATAATATAACAATCAGACAATGGTAAAATGTCTCCTGATCTTGTTGGCTAGGCTGTTCTATGATTATATCAACCATTTTAATTCTATAATCATTGAGGATACAAAATTATTAATGGGGCAACTGTCTTTTCATATCTGTAGTTATTCAGAAAATAGTATCACTATATATTATAGACCATTGTATTTCTTTTTTTATCTCTTCTATAAGAAATTTTAAGCTTTTGACCCAACAGCTTATGGGCAATTTTATATTTTAATTAGGCTACTGGAGATAGAGGTCAAACCTATCATGGGTAGTGCAGGCAAACTAGTGTAAGGAAAATCTACTAAATAAGAGGTAAAATATCTAATAGAAGGTATACCCACCTGGATTATCTGCTCTGAATCGGATAGCAGTCCACCCGCCTGTTGGCACTCCCACTGTATTACGCTCTAGAGGGTCTACCAAATTGAATTTAGCTGGGTCCTTCTTTGGGTTGTAGTTACCAAAACCTGATCCAACAATGAAAAAATTGAAGCCATGGAGATGGACTGGATGATTATCCACTGTAAGGATGCTGGTGTCCTGA
>VCHN02001906.1:0-19454 GCA_007115665.2 Sequoiadendron giganteum
TGACTATTATATGTTCTATTAAATACATCCACGAAGTTAAATTCTCCTTGAGGTTCAATTGAGCTAGTTTGACCCCTGAGTAGCTTAAATGGATTAGATGCCCCTACTTCTAGTAACTTAATCAAAGGACAAATTCTACTCTATATGTGAGCTCCATCATAATGTCTAAAGGAAAATTCTAGATATCTATGTAGTCCAATTATATCCACTAAAAAAAAAACATATGAAGAATTGTCTTTTTTAAAAAAAAAATCATTGCCTAAATAAGCGATTAACTTGCAAAACTTGTTAAAAATCTTTGTGTGCCCTATTTTCTTAGATAAGACAAGCTCTAAGGATACATGAAATTTGTAATAGTAATTCAATGAAAAATGTTTGAATGAATTATATTATTTTTAAACTTAACACAAATATAACTCTCTATATGTTTATTAGACCTTGTTTCTCATATGATGTAACATATTTTATTATTATAAATGATAGATGTCAGAAAACTACATATGTTAGATTCACCTTCAAACATGTTCGGATTATAAAATATGTGCACAAATAAAATAATTTATATACTAGCACAAATAAAATTAAAATATACTTATATTACAAAATTGTTATGTTTTATTTTGTTTATGCATTTTTTCCATCCATCTTCTCAGTTATTACTATTATATTTTCAAAAAATATTGATTAAATTTAAATAAAAAGTTTAATAATAACTAACCATTTTCAAAACTATTTAATTTATATTATATAATTCATCAACAACAAGATATTTTTATATTGAAACAAACCAAAATCCAATTAATTAAACAGCAACAGAACTGCAAGGAATAAACTATAATTCACAAGCCAAGAACCCAAAGCATAAACCTAAGCACTTACAACAAATTTATCACTAGAAAGCGGACAAAAAAATACTATCTGGAAAGATATAAACATAATGTTCACCTCTACAAAGACAAATACGCGAAGGAAACTATTGCTATCCATAAACATTAGCTATTGCAAACACAGATACGATTCAATCATCTTTTAAGATATTTTGATGTTTATGCACATGAAAGGTTCCCTCTTGACCACTGAACATAATCCTAAAAACATTTTACTTCTGGACTCTTAAGAGAACCCTGGAATCTAGCTAGTCATTATTGCCTTAAAGATATCAAGAACATTAATATTTGTCTACAAAAGGAAAAGCGGAAGACTATAATTCTGACAGCAGTTACAATGTCACGGAAAGACTCTGCACCTTGGTAGCAATTCCTAGTAATTTATTTGATTTGGGACCCACAATGTGTTCAGGGATTAAAACTCTTTGCTCCAGGGAGTAGGCAGACATATCAGTAGAATTGGAGGGGAAGACGAGGTTTAATAATGGCCTCCAACGGAATTGATTTCGGCATTGTAAGTCCAAGCCCCTCTGTCATGTCAATGACAGTGCCCTCTGGAACAAACCACTCGAAGCTCTGAAGCAGGCGCCCCAATGTATGGGTGAGCGCAACCAATGCCAATGACATGCCCGGGCACATTCTTCTCCCTGAACCAAACGGAATCAATTCAAAATCTTGTCCTTTCACATCAATCTCTTTGCTGCCGTTGAGAAAACGCTCAGGAATGAATTCTGTGGGCCGGTCCCAGACGGCCGCGTCCCGCTGAATTGCCCACACATTCACTAGCAGTTGCGTTCCTGCAGGAACATGATATCCTCCAACATTGCAAGCGTCGGAGGATTCATGAGGAAGCAGAAGAGGTACCGCTGGAAAAAGCCTGAGAGTTTCTTTCACGATTGCCTGCAAATATTTCAGATTGTTGATATCTGATTCATCCATTAATCGGTCGCGTCCAACATGTGTGTCGAGCTCTTGATGGGCTTTGCCCAAAATGTCCGGGTGCTTCATCAGAGCTGACAGTGCCCACTCGATGGTCACCGAGGATGTTTCAGTACCTGCATTTACCAATGTCTGCCGAGACAAAAGGCAAATCTTGTAAATAAGAGCTTAATACGCTTTCGCATTTTGATCAACATTTTTGGGTGTGTTGTGATCAAGGCAACGACTATTGACGTAGAGATGGGGTTCCCACATATACAGTCAGTGCAATGACCACAACTCATCCGCTACTGGTGAAGGTATTTAACTGTTTATTTAGAGACTTCAATACAAACTATGATAAGAAAATCTTGCAAAACATTTCAAACTATGATTGAGAAAGTGATACAAGAACATACTAAGGCGGTGGCTTTCACCACATCGTCGTTATTGTCGAACTGAATTTCATGGTTGTCTGTTGCAGAGATAAGAACATCAATCAAGTCTCGAGCATGCGCGCCTCCCTTCTCTCGGTGATCTTGGATCAATTTCTTCATAAACACCTCTCTCTTCCTGTGTAGATTCTTCATGGCAAACTCTATTCCATTACGATCGACCCACTTGAGAAAAGGCAAGTAGTAGCCGATATCAAATGATCCAGCCAGCAGGAAAGTTTCTTCTATCAAGTCCTTGAAGTGTTGCGCTTCTTTGAAATCCTCCGAACAGAGATCTGGTGAAAATCTCTTTGTGGCAACCATTCACAGTATGATATTAAATATGAGATCCACGAGTCTCGACTTGATGTTCACCGGATTGGCCTGTCGCTGCCAAATCTCAAACAGAGAACGGATGAGAGCAGATATTTCCTCCGCGCGGACGTGCCTGAAGGAATCGATTCTGTCTGCAGTAAAGAGCTGGAGCCTACAAATTTTTCTGATATTTCGCCAGTAGGAGCCATAAGGAGCGAAGCTTAATAGTTTGAAGTCATACCCAATATGCTTTCCTGCAGACAGAAGTGGACGCGAAGCAAAAGCTTTGTCATTTGTTGTAAAGCATTCTTTCGCCAGATCTGAAGAGGCGATAACCAGAACTGGGCGGAAGTCAAGTTGGAGATGCATGATGGGGCCATAGCGCTCTGAAAGAGAGGATAGAAGTCTGTGAATGGGCTGTTTGCTTCTACTTAGTAGAGGAAGATGCCCAATAATTGGCCATGAAGGAGGCTGCGGTGGCTTTGCCTTTGCCATGTTATTATTTCTACTTCTGAGAGATTTTGCAATTAGCAGAAAGGCAGCCACTGCTACAGCAAGAACGATTATAGAAGATACTTCTAAAGCCATTACTCATCACGTACCCTCCTGGGTAGGCACAGTTTACCTTTTAATAAAGCGCTTGGCCAGAACAAAGACACAGTTACGGTTGAATCGATAGCAATTTACTTCTCACACGGCATTCTTTGGAATATTTTTTTTGTTTTTTCTGCTCAATTTAAGGATTAGCTAAGTGATGTGGATGATAACATCGCAGTCTTGTCTTAGCGACTTTTTTCGGTACATAAGAGTCATTTGAGACTTTTTTTCCCTTCGACGTGTTATAATTGAAGTAGATCTTTTTAGTCGTTGAAAGTTTTTCCATCAGTTATGGATTTTTTAATATATGTTACGGGTGTTTGGACAACATCAAGTAATTAGAGATTTTTTTTTCTTTGGCCTGTTATAATTGAGGTATAATTAAGGTACGATCGTTTAGTAGTTCAGAGTTTTTTCAATATTTATGGTTTGGTAATAAACGGCAATACATAATGAGGATGAAGATTTAAAGTTGTAATTTATTTGTAAATAATTTAATCTTTCAATTAAATAAGATTTAATATATGAAAGTCAAAAGTTTAATAAAGTATTTTAAATATATTAATATATGTTTAATTGTACACGTGTTATTTATCATTGAAGGTGGACAAAATACATCAATACATTTGTAATATAATGGAATGGGAGCTTTCCATGTACCAACCATTTGTTACACACCTAACCCTTTGATTAATTCCTTGTAAATAACCAATACAACAAAAATTAAAAGTTCAATAAAATATTTGACATGCACAAATACATGTTCACTTGTGCATGTTTATCATTAAAGTGGACAAAATGTGTGCATGTGTACTTGCAATATAACACAGGTTGGTCTAATATACACACTTTTTTAATTACTTACAAAATTTAATGTTTACAATAACCACTCATTTGCAAAGGGTACAAAAGTCAACTAATTTATTTTTACAGATCTTAGTGCACACTTATTGACGCTTAAGCTACCATAAATTCAAGCTCTCAATCAATAAGATGAGCTCTCAAATGCGCATTCTTTCATACTTTCACATTCGCATGGATCAAGCTCATTTATATAAATATTGTAAAATTCTTTTGTTAAAAATCAAAATAAATATATTTCAAAATTCTATCATGCCATCTTAAATTTTATAATAGAATATACAAATTTCAAATTCAAACGATGGAATAAAAATTCTATTAATTCAAATTTAAACTCAATAATCAAATTGAATACATTCTATTTTCAACATTGAAAAAACCATATTCACACGACACTAAACTATCAATTTAATATTCAATTTAATATTGGTTCCTCCAAATATTTAGTAACTTCTACGCAAGAATTGAGAATGTTGTTTTTATCAACCAAACAACAAAATATTATATTGTACGATAGCACACTCATTATGATATGAAAACATTTAAAATTTCTCCCAAAAGACAATAATGTTTTGTTTGTTGTAGGGAACCACCTCATACACTAGCTCATCAAATATGAACAATTTGATAATATGCTTACTGGCGAGCAGAACAGTAAAGTTCCATTGAAAAGGAAAATCCCAACGTAAACATTAACAAATTTAGCTTGATTTTTAGTTATTCCTTTTTGTACCATGACTTCAAAGTGGATGAGAGTAAAGAAAAATTGAGTAGCTATGGATACGTTTTGATGGTTACTTCTTTTACGTGGTTGTAGAAGGAATATTTAATCAAAACTATACATTATTATTGCCTATTAAAAATCTTTTGAAAAAATAGAAAGGATAGCTTTAAGTTTGATAGAATAGAAAGGATAGCTTAAGTAGAGAGGTGGGAGAAAATGAGACTTTGCCCATCAATGTGAATATTTGTTAAAAAAAAAAAGTTAATGATAAATAGTATTTTGTAGTTTGTTTTTAAATAAAATATTTTGTGGTCATTTAAGTTGGAATTCATGGATTCACTATTTTTAATTTGAAATAATGTTAAATTATTTTAGTTCTCTCTTGAAAGATAATTTAACAATTTAATAATTGTTTTCACTATAATAATTATTTTTATTATTATTATTTTACTATTTCAGTCATGAAATATATTTGAGAGTACTAAAAATTGATGTTAAGATGGAAAACATGTTTACTCATTATTCACTCATCTTAATTTGAATTCTAAATTTTTATGTCTAAACTATTCACAAATAGTATCAATCATTAAAAAAATCAATTGTGTGCATTTAATAGAAAGTTGGCCACATCGTCAATTGTTTCCCGAGAGATCCCAAATTTGAATAAGAGATCAATGATGAATTATCTAATCTCTCACTCATTTGTCAAAATATTAAATTTTGACATCTGAGTATATGTTGTTTGGAGATGCTCTCAACTATCAAATTATTGATTTGAAGATGCTCTTGATAGCCAAATTATGCCTTCCTTTATCATAAGCCTTATTCTTTGATATCTTCTTAAGTCTTCTTAAGTTTTGATTCAAATAGATACGTTTTGCCCAACTACATAATAATAAGAACAATCATTTTCAATATATTATAAATTTGTTATTATTAGAATATAGATCACATTTAGACTTCATAGTCCAAAAACCAAATGAAACAATTTATGATTGAACATACATGCACTACATTTAATAGATATATTTAGGCTCCTTTATATTGAATAAAATTTCACATCAAAAGATGAAAGCAATGATTTATCAATGGTGTTTAAAAGTTAAAGCATTCACATTTCATTGAATATGATAATATGAATTGTAGTCTCATCAATTAAACTTTAATCAAATTAGAAAATTTCATGCTGAACATGTTCCTGGAGAAACGCCTTTGTATTTTTTTTATTCTAGGCTTATTAAGGATACAATTCACTTCCTAATCGATACAATAAGGCTTTAGAAATTGTTAATATGGTGTGTGCAAACTTTAGAATTTTTCATCATTGTTAATAAGCTGTGTTAGTTGAAAGCTTGTTAACTTGCATCTATTGAATGCACTTTAAATTTAATTAAACTTGTAAATTGTGTTCAATTGATACTTTGTTAGTTAATTGTTTATTGAATATTTGCATTCAAAAAATTTAATTTAATTTAAATCTATTGATAAATCCATATACTCTACTTAAAAATGGATCTATATTTTTAGCCAAATTCACATTTGAATTTGTTCTGTTGCATTATCATTTGAAAATCAAACATTTATCTATAGCTTCTTATAGCAATCGGATAATTTGTAATCAGTGTACTTTTCCGCACTCAAATTTCTTCTGTGTATCTTTACTTGCATATAATCCTTGTGCAGACTAAATTGAATGCATTGTGCGTGAAAGCCTTAGTAGTTGTTCTAAAGCATTCGTAGGCATCAAAATTTTAAGGGTCTCAATATGTTTGTTGCATATGCTAACATTGTTAAATCAGTTAAGTTATGTTCATATTTTTATTGATGAAACAGAAGTTGTCAGCAGAATCTCCCTCTGTAAATCGTAAACCATTTGAAATCAGTAAGGAAATTTGTCGATTCACATTCAAATAAGATGTCAAAATACCATTACCATTTGATTGTTGGCTCTGTGCAAAAAGCTAGAAAGATCTGGAAAATACCACTAATATTGAAAATTTCCACAATCTTCCTGACCTCTGCATCATGTAGGAGGTAAAGATCTGTAAGAACTTCCTCGGACAGGACAAACATTATATAAAATTTAGAGGGATCACAATCAAGGTTAGGTAGTAGCAGCAAATTGATCCTAAAAGGCCTCATCTTTGCTAGGAATATCTTTGTAGTCCTCTGCTTCTTCCTCCATGGTGTTCGCCTCCTACATGAACTAGAATTTTGAGTAGAACCTTGTAAGAATAGGGTAAGCATGGGGTCCCATAGAGTAAGGTTTCCCCCCTCTATAATCACTTTTCAATCTTTGATAAAGAAAAATTCGCTAATGATTTCTATTTTACGTTGATTGACTTAATTTCAAGCATAGCCATGGCTGGGTCAGCTGAAGGCAACTGCATTGTGCCATCGGTTTTTATTTCTTAGATTTATTCCATTTCTCTATTGCCTAAACCCATTGCAATAGTTTTTTCCTGCTAGTTGTGATGCCATAGTTCTAATGTTTCGGAAACGCACGATAAAATCATTAAAATAATAAAAGAGCATATGCAAGATTATGATGCAAGATTCTCCTTTAGTGGCGAATAAGTCCTCCTCACATAGGACACCCCTTTTTGAATTTAATTGTGGTGGGATCATGATGATTTTCAATCCTAGATCTAGTGTAGGCTTGAATTATTTGAATTTTGAGGTTAATCTCTAGAGTTAGTATAAATATGGGGTTAATTCACATAGTTTCAACTAGAAACTTTAAGTATTCATGCATTATAGAAAGTTTGATTTTATAAGAGAATTATAGACCATTTCAAAGTCATTCAAGGGAAGATTAGTGAATTCTTATTGCAGCAATTCAAGGTCATTTAATCATGTCAAAGGCATAGTGCATTCAAGCAAGTTGTTTAGGTAAGATTTTTGATGTAGCATTGAGGATCTACATGTAAGAATTATTACACGTCTAATTTGAGATCAAGATCTACATTCTACATGGCCACTTCATATTAGTTTTCATATTTACATTTCAAGATAACTTCCAAGGTATCATTATTTCATGTTTCATGTTTCATACTTCAATTTACTTATTTCATCATTTGGTTTAATTACCTAAAAGGGGTTTGACTTAGGCAGACCATTATTCACTAAAAATCAACAAGTTTTTCTCCTCTTGAATGTCTGTTCATAGCCTTAGAAGTTAAGGATCAATTGGAGAACAAGTTTGGAGATAAATTTTCATAGTTGTCAAGTTGCAAAATTGCTACTCATATTGCAAGAACATGAAAAGAAGGCTACATAACTTGTTACAAGTTTTCAAAAGATAATAACCAAGAATCTGAGAGTGCAAACATCAAGGAACAAAATGTAGATCTTAGTTTCATACACCCTAATAGGGACCCATTCACCACTAAAGGCTAATGAGTCCTTTGTTCCCTAAAAATAGGGTTCTTACAGCAAGGTACACATCATTTTGGCCTCTCAAAACTCCCCTCATAGTTTCTATAATAATTAGGGTTAGTTTTTTATTACTATTTGTATCATATCCTACACATAATGGCATGTTTAGTAGTGAAAATTAGTGGTCCATCATTTTGATTCAAACCCCCTTTTCCCTATTAAACATTTTGGTGAACACCAGGTTCACCAAAATCTTTAATGGTGAAAAGGGGGGTTTGCATCAAAATGATTTGATCAAAATTATGAACCAATAATTTCCACTATAAAACATTCAATTATGTGTATGATATCATGCAAATAATAATAACAAATCAATCCTAACTATTATAACAGCTATGAGGGAAGTTTTGAGAGGCCAAAATGATGTGTACCTTGCTGCAAGAAGGTTTGTTTTAGGTCACAAATGACTTATTCGCCTTTAGTGGCGAATGGGTCCCTGTTAGGGTTTATCAAATTGAGACCTGGGTTTTGTTCCTTGATATTTGTACTCTCAGATCCTCTGTTGTTAGCTCCTAAAATTTTATGACAAATAATGCAACCTTATTTTTGTGTTCTTCCACTATAGATGACAACTTTGCAACTTGACAAATTCGATAATTTTACTTCCAATCTTCCTCTCCACTTGATCTTCAATCTGTAAGTCCTGAAACAAACATTTAAGAGGAGAAAAATGGGTTGATTCTTAATGAATAGGAGTTTTCATATGTCAAACCCCTTGTAGGTAATTAAACCAAATGATGAAATAAGGAAATTGAAGCATGAAACTTGAAACTTGAAACATGAAGTGATAAGACATTGGAAGTTGTCTTGGAGTATAAATATGCAAACTAACATGAAGTGGTCATGAATAATGTAGATCTTGATCTCAAATTAAATGTGAAATAATGCTTAAAAGTAGATCTCTAATGCTACATCAACAATCTTAGCTCAAAAACATGCTTGAATGCACTATGCCTTTGACATGATGAAATGACCTTGAATTGTTGCAATAAGAATTCACTAATCTACCCTTGAATGCCTTTGAAATTCTCTATAATGCTTTTATAAACTCAAACATTCTATAATGCATGAATACTCAAAGTTTCTAGGTAAAACTATGTGAATTAACCCCATATTATACTAAATCTACAGATTAACCCCAAAATTCAAATAACTCAAACCAACACCAGATCTAGGATTGAAAATCATTAGAATCCCATCGCAATCAAATTCAAAAAGGGGTTTCCTATATGATGATGAATCATTTACCACTAAATTTGAATGGGTCGTAGCACAAATTTCTAGGACCATGCTTCGAGGGGATGAAATAACATAAAAAAACCACCTCAAAAATGCAAAGAAATGGGTGTCTTATGTGGAGAGGGCCCATTTTCCACTAAAGGCAGATGGGTCCTAGAACCATTTCTACGACCTTGCTTTTTCCAACTTAAATTTCATACAATTTGATTATTGGGTGTCGAGATAGATCCTTTTGAAAGTGTCATTAGTAAGGCTTCAATTTGAATTAAATGGGCCAATTAAACTTATTTATCCATAATTAATTAAGGAAACCCTAGATAAGTATGAAAGTGTAATTACAACACTTTACAACACCCTATATATGGTACAATTTAAGTACATTGGATTAAAAAGGGCCCCAGATTAATGGGAGTGTGTAAAACACATTACAACACTAAACCAAGAGATTATTAGGTTAATTAGATAAAAAATATTCCCAAATTAAATGTGAAAAAGGGTTTATTTTTCTACACTATATCTAGACTACTCTAGTCAACAAACAATACTATCAACCTTTTGCAATTCACAAAAATCTCCTCGACAACACTGGTGACCTAGAAGGATAGGATTACAACTTGTACAAAACACAAAATTTGAATCCCAAACTATAAAAATATACCTTCAATAGTGGAGGAATACAAATCATTCACCTAAGAAAACTTTAAGAAAATTTTTGAACCAGGAACACTTACCCAACTTACGAAGGCAAAAAATTTCTTTCAATAACACATGCTACATCGATAACATCACAGGAGAGAATAATATATATTGTATACATTCAACAACATCTCTCCACTATCAACAACACTAATAATCCTCATCTTAATATATCATTATGAGATAAACTTTACTAACAACAACTATAGTCAATACTTCTTTGATTATCATCAGACAAGGCATGACATCCAACCATGAACTTCAACAACAAAACCATATATCAATGTTGTCCTAAACTAAATGTTGTCAAGAATGACAATTAATTGCAACAATCTTCCTCACTTCTCAAGTGTAGGAAACAATGACAACCATAAAAATTTCATCAATTGTTGTCATTAGCCACTGACAACAAGCTTATCAATCATTGCGAAACATATAAGAATCTTCATCAAGTGTTGACACCAAAGACAACCAACAATTAGTGTTGAAATCAATGACAACAACTGCCAACAATATCCTCATGTGTTGACATTAATGACAAGAACTACCAACAAAAACAAAGTGACCATGAGGAGAACCATTTATAAGGATTTCAAATGATAAAGTAGAATCAAAAGTCTCTAACAATCTATGGATCTTACCATTGAATCCAAACCTCTAAATGAATTTGAACAACAAATCCTAAGAAACATTGTCATAGGCTTCATATGTTCTAGCTTGAGGACCATGCTTTTATTGTTACTTTTCTCTATGGAGTGAAGATTTTCATCAAAAAATTTATAAATCAAGAGGAGATTCAAAATATAAATATTTCTCCACGATATAATTCTCTCCATGATTATCTAGATGCATTTGAAGAGATATGCATATGAATTTTTTCCTAATGCTACATATTCAAGTCTAGTGTTGTAGAATTAGTTAATCCTCGTAGGGATTTATAAAATTCTAGGCCACCAATCCTTATTCTAATGAATTTTCTCATTCATAGAAATTTTATAAGTGAAGAGGAGATGAAAAAAATATATATTTCTTGATGAAAATAGTTTTCTCCATGATTGTCTAGATATTTTTGAAGAGCATAGGCATATTGAATTTGTTTCTAATAACAATTTTTTTAGTCTAGTGATATATAACTAGATAATCCTCATGGTGATTTGTAAATTTATGATAATGTGTACATGAATTTTTTTTTAATGCATTGAATAGATTCATCTAGTTCACTTGTATAATTTTAAAGAAAAATTACTAAACTTTGTTCTATATGAAGAGATCATTTTTTACGACAATATAGTTGATCTTTTCATTTTTGAAGGAGTATATAATTCTGATTTGTTTACCTACATGTATCTTTGTCTACAAGTCTAGATGTTATTTTTTTGGACATATGGTCAAGGAAATCATATATTATTGTTTCTACATCCCCAACAAATCTTAAATTATTAAAATTCTAATTTTTATTTAAATTTTAGTATTAAATTCTAGCCCTATATGAAGTATTTAGTTTTATAAACCTTTCCAAATATTAAAAAAATACATTCTTTAATCATATCAATCGGACCACATAGAGGAGTTGTTCTCAAATTTATTAACATAGATGGTAACTTATGCTAAATCATATTTGAAAATAGGATATAATTTTAGTGTAAGAAATTGTATACCTTTACAATTTCACACTATGTTTGCATCCCTTAATTAATTGGACTTAATTAAGCTTCTAATTGACAAGATTATGTATTCCAAAGCCTTATTATTCCCAATTTTAGAAAGAGAAACCTATACTAAACAATTTCCAACATTAATTAAATTACCTTGGAAACTAAGAGTCCTAGACTTAGGTCCTAGGACCCATTCACCCAAGGGCGAATGGCTCCCCTTTAATTCCTAGGACCCAAGTTTTAAAATGTTTTTGGTAGAATTTTATTGATTCAAATTCAAGTTTCAATTGTCATCTTTCAGATTTTTTTTTTCAGGGAAATTAGATAAACACATGCATTTTATTTATTCAAATTCAAGTTTCAAGTGTCATCTTTCAAGTTTTATTTTTTGGGAAATTAGATAAACACCTATAAATATAGTCCTTTTATCAACTCAAAGACGAGCACACTTTTTGGACACTTCATATGAGAAAATATTATTGTTAAGATCATTGAATAACATATGTATCATTCATCTATAGAAACATTCAGGATCATATGATCATGTCAAAGTTCATGTGTTTTTATGTCATGTTCTAGAGCTGATATTGTGATTGATCTTTCAAGCACTCAAGCATCAATTGAGCAAGCCAATTCATGCAAGATCCATACCTTAGAGTGATGTTTAACTTAAGTCTTCTAAGGGAATCCATTAAGGGTTTGGTGAGTTTTAACAAGCTTTGTTCATTCATCAATTCCTTCATTTCTTCATATTTCACTATCAAGGTTTAATTACCAAACATGAAGTTTGACTAAAACAAACGCCCATTCACCAAAAAAAAAAAATTGCTTGTCTCTTTGTATGTGCAAATTTATTGGTGAAGAAGGACTAGAACTTGATCACAAGACCAATTTTGTAAAGTTGCATAAGTTTACATCGTTGTTGTCAAGCTACAAAAATTATATATAAATCTTATTTTTGGCTTTCCAATAATCAATCCTAGAGAAATAGCTTAGATTTACGATCAGAGGACTGGAAAAAATAATTTTTGACATCCTACATGGTAGAGCTTTTAAAATTTCAAATTTTTTTAGCTGGTTCCTTGTGGTCTTAGGGCTTGTGCATCCTTATCCAAGATTGAGGCTTAGGGTTTTAGCTCTAAAACCTTCAAAAAGTCTTATTTCTTGGAGTTTTAATTTCTTGTTGACTTGTTGTATCCATTTGTTGGTTGTCTTAGTCATGAATTGAGTCATATTGATCATTGTTCTTACCAACCCCTTTACCTTGGCTTATCGATCTTTTATGCCTCAATATTATTTTAAGTTTTCTTAAGTTCAATGAAATATTTCCTTGATAGACTTATATCTTAAATCCTTGTTTCTTGAGGGTCATTGTCCCGTCAACCTAGTGGTGGTATCATTTTAATACTAACTTTTGTGCATGTTCATTTTGTTTTGACCATCAAATGGAGATGTTCAATCCACTCCATTCAATGCTAGCCCCGACATATTAAAATAATGGTCTAAATATTGCAGAGGGGTGAGTGGATTATCGATGTGTGTATAATTGAAGAGGTGGAGCCTGGTTAATGCCTATACACAACTAAAACATTTTTGAGATCAATGGTTGAGGAACAGTGTCGAGAGTTAATCTCCAGTGTCCCCTACTGACCTCGCCCGATTAAAATTATGATGTGAAAAACCTAGCGGGGTCAGCGAAAGGTTGACATGTGGATTTCCTTAGATGAACATGATGAATGGAAGGTGGAGCCCACATGTAGTAAGTGGCACCAAGTTGGCGAGTTCGTGTTGGTTGATTGCTTCATGGGCAATGGGGACTGATTTTTAAACTTTATTGACTTGATCCGAGTTACTTGTCTTGCCAACCTGAAATAGAATCAAGGGCTAGTGTTCAAAGTTTAATATTTGTGTATGACAATCATTACCTTTCATGTCAACGAGTAGTAATGGCAGACTTGATTCCCTGAGCTACTAGTTCAAACTTTAATCCATCTAAATGATTTATTTTCTCACATAATTGACAACTATGGACAATTCTCAAGCATTCAAGCAATTAGAAGGCACTTCCTAGAGTTCGATATAGTCGAATTTAGGGTTTTCTATGAGCTAAAAAGTTGTAAGTAATGCAAAATGCCATGCTCTATATCTCAATCAATCTTGGTCAAACTAGGGTATTAATAAATTATGTTTCTAAGTTGAATTGATGTTGGTAACTTTTAATTTCTTTGAAATTGCTCTATAGCTTGTTGGGTTATTGTTAAAACCCTTTTAAATTGCATAGTGAGCCATTCCCTAGGTTGAAAATGTCAAAGGGTAGGTTTAAATTGTATAATGTTGAAACCCTATACCTAATCTAACCTATCATATAATAATAAGCCCTGAAGTACAAAACCCCAGCTCTAAAACCACATCTAGGTTCCTTTCATAGGACATTATTGACCAGTTAAAACAGTCCACTAGCAAGAAGATCAAAATAAAGGCTTTCTTCTATGGGACTCAAATCTTAGAAGTGTTAGTGGATAAATAATTTTCTATTAAGGATGTTGAATTTCCCTACACTGGTTTTCAACTATTTAGAAACTAGTTTGGAAATAGGAATTTGGGTGCTTCTCTTTGCAACCCTTGGAGACTAGACCTAGGAAAGTTGGTGGTCCCAAATTTCTATCTCGATGTTGATTTGTTAAAAGACATTGCTACAAGATATGACCCTGTGACAAGAGTGGTTAGGACATTTAATGGTTTCCAAATGGTCAAAGTAACTAGGGAAGAAATTTTGGAGGTTTCTGGTTTGAATGAGTGGAATGAATAGATGATTCCTATTGACCTTAAGGTCTTTAGAGAAGAATCCATGAACAGAAAGGGTTTGTTTAGAACATATATGTTTCCTCTTCAATTGGAAACTATGGGGACAGGAAAGAAGAAGAAACATGTAGTGATTGGAAAAGATGAACAAGAGTCATTCCCTATAACATATTTTGCTAATTACTTTAAGAATATAATCTATTATTTATGCCAAATTCCTGGTATTGATGCACCACCCACCATGCCGAAAGACCTTATGTATATGGTAGCACATTTAAAAAATCCAAATTTTAATGTGGTATATGATTATGCTATCTATGTGGTAGAGAGGATGCATAAGGGTTTGGTTTAATTAAAAGAAAGAAAGAAATTGGTAAGATTTAGATGGTATTCTCTCTTGATGTACATGTTTTTGTATAGGGGATAGAAGAGCTTTGGTCAGAATATAACATTGAAGAAGAGGGTGGAGGGGTTTGAATTTCCCATCCAAGGTTGGCCCCAGGTCCTTGATAAAGATAATTCCAATTTTGATAATGTGGTATTCCATAATGTCTTTGGGTCAAGGTTGAGGATATACATGGTTCATGATCCCCCAAGGATCCCTAAGGAAATACATGACTTATTGAGGCCTATGGAGAGGAGACCTAAATTAAATTTGACACAAAATTTGGGAGACATCATATCATATTATAAATCAACTCTCTTATGTGTTTATGGCACCAATGTGAACCCATACCTAGGGATGTATCATTGAGAATTAGGTTCATTAATGTTATGAGGAAAATAGGAGATACACAAATGGCACACTTACCAGAAATATAGGGGGAGGCTCATTCTTCCATGAGTGGACAACCTTTGAAAACTTTGTAATGGTGACGGGAGGATGGAAAGACTTGGAAAAAATCCTTGCACCATATGGACTGAATATAGTGTACCCAACGAATCATGCTCTTGAGGGCTTTATTGCTACTTTAAAACCATAGAAGAGAACTAGCATGTTTTTTCATAACTTCTATTACCCTGGAGATATTATCAGGAATTTTTTTGATCTGCAATTATAGTAGGAAATGAAAGAAAAGTATCTGGATTTTAACAAATTAATGGAGAAGAAGAAGAAAATATATAGTACCTATGATCCCATGCCTAACATCAAAGGTCAATTCAATGGAGTAACATATTCCATTGATAACTTTGAAATTTTGGTAGGCGTACTAGAAGAGAAGAACATGTGGTAGAGGATAAGGGGAAGTCAATAGTTGTTGATGAGTATTGAAAAATAGAACTAGAGGAAAGGCCGCCTTATGAACCCCCACCAAAAGTCAGAGTTTATTCTAGGAGAAAAGAAATAAGGACTGGGCGGAAAACCTTGCCAACCAATACTACCTCAAAGGGGTCAAAGGCTACTTCTCTTGAAAAAATAATGCCACCACCTTCAAGGAAAGTACCACTTGTAATTGATCTAGACACTCCTTCAAGAGGGTTTTCTCCATCAAAGCTTCCACCATCGAAGAAGAAAAATATTGAAGTAGAAGGGGTAGTTGATTATCCCGAGACTAATGAAGATGATATTATGGTGACCCCCAAAGAAATAAAGCAAGGAATGTCATCTCCTTATAGAGAATTTTGACCAAGCATTGGGGAAAGCAATCTTAGGCTTGGAGAAGATGAGCTCCAAGGTCCGAACAATACAAATGAATTGAGGATAGATGCATGTAGAGAATTTATGAAGGATGATTCTTTTGTTGAAACAAGAACATTTAGAGATTTTTCTTAGAGATCCAGGGCTTCATTGTATGCTAAAAATGTGGCTAAGGAAAGAATTTTGCACCTCAAAATCCCTAAGGGTGTCATCGAAGAAAATTTAATGAAGACTATGATGGAAGAGTTCAAAAACATGTCACCTGAAGAGGGACGAGAATTTGTACAAAAAAGTGGAGTGTTGTTATTGCCAGAATGGGATATTGTTGACGTTGTTGTGTTTGACACAATATGAAAGGCCAACAAGCCACTATTCCAAACTAAAGAGGAAGCTACAATGGCACTCAAGGGGTCAACCTTTAGTGAGGAATGGGATGCCTTGGCCATTTGATCATTATCTTTGGGATCTAGGAAGCCAATTGTTATAGAGCCAACAAATTTTAGTGGATAATTTATGGTGAGAAGAGTTGTTGATACCCCAACATTAGAGGCAGTAGATATGTCAGTGAATGTTACCAAATTTACTAGAGAAACAACTGAAGACCTTATTAAGGATATGGATATATATACAAAAGCAAGTATAATGACCTTTTTGATGACTACAACAAGAGTCAACAAAGATTTGCTAAGTTAGAAACTGAGTAAACACTTTGGAAGTGACAAATAGAAATATTGAGATCTCAAGGAAAATCTAGGTCGAGTCACGTTGCCTCCGCCTCTCTAGTAGAGCATTCTTAGCCTCCACCTGAACAACCTTTAGTAATTGTACCATATAATCTGGGTCAAGAGCCACTTTCAATTCAGGAACCAAGTCCTTCGGGTGTGACTCCATCTAATAAGCATGTCAGGATACAACTACTTCAACAAATTGAGGTATACAAAAATTGCTTAAGAAAATTCTAAACACTATGTTTGAGAACAATTCAAGGATTGTTAATACTATCTGGAAACATCTAAACAAAATGATCTAGAGTAGATTAAATAGTGTTCATCCGAATTAATTTTTTATGCTGCAAGTAATAAAGTTATTTTGAAGAGATAGGGAGTTGGCTATGCCACTATTGGATAGCCACTATTGGATAAATGGGCTCCTAGGACTGAGAAATTGAAATTCATGATGATTGGAGCCAAGCAACAATAGGAAATGTACCCGAGGATGATCCCAACCTACCAATTTTTTTATGGGATTGTGGAGCAGAGGTTTCAGGGATATGATGCCCCACTAGAGATGAAGATCAAAGAGTTGAAAGCTAAATACAATGTAGAAAATTTTGCATTCTTACCAGATACCAGATATCCAACATACTAATGATGAGGTAAAACCTCTATAGGTTTGGAAGGACCAAATGGATAAAACTATTGCTTCCGAAGTATCACTCATTTGTGAAAATGTTGATATTAATATACTAAAGGATGCCCTTGAGAAACTATCTTTCATTATTATTTTGTTGGAAGATTTTGATAAAGAATCAACTTTAGTCATGGTGAAGTATGCCCCATTTAGAGAAAAGATAAATGAGATCATTGGTTTTAATTGGTCTTTAGATACATATTTTGAATGATGGAAGAGGACTTTCATTGATGACTTTCGACTATAAGCATTAGTATGGAGAGTATATGTACCTAGTCTAGGATAATAGAACTTTGGCCTAAGATTTTACAAATGAATAAACACATGTTTCTCCTAGTTCAAGGTACAATCAACAATTACTAACTTGGATTGTTGTTCAGCTAGATTATGAGTGATACCTTCATTCTCTTAGGTGCTTGCATCATGTGGTTAATAAGGAAAATATGCTGCAACTAAATTAGGAATATGCTTCTCTCCAATGGAAATCATTTAGGAAGGTGGGCTTTTCTTCTTTAGTGAACAAACATAGTTTTGTCTCATGTGTTTTCCCTCCAATTGAAATTGCAAATAAAAATGCAAAACTAATTACAAGGAGAATATGTATATTGTGGTTCAATGAAATTGTGCTAGGTGTACATCCTAGATTGAAGCTTGTTTTTCTCCCTTGTTCTATAAAAGGGAATCCAAGGCGAGTGTAGGAGCTCTTTTTTTGAATTATGAATTTGAGAATGCAATGTGGTGAAACAAAGAACATGCATATTTAGTTTATATCTTAGGTACTAAGTCAAGTAGGTGAATTTTGTCAATTATGGGGTTTTTGAACATGTATGAATTCAATACAATAAGTCTTTGCATCTATTTTCTCTCTAGTTATAATACCTCGCATGAATTGTCAATGAGAAGCTGATCATGGATGATTTTCATTAATTTATATTGTTATTTGCATTGAAATACAAATTAATTATAGTTCTAGTTCAAAGAATCGGTTAAATTCTTTGGCTAATGTGTAGGTTCCTGTAGGTATTGAGTGGATCTATATGTACTAATAGAATTTGGGTTTTGGTATATGAATTGTAATGCAATTCATGAAGATCTTGGTATGTTTAGAATGAAATTTTCCTTGTAGTTCAATTTTCTTTGCTTTGAATCTGTGTTCTAGGATATGACATTGATCTTTAATTATTACATGCATCTCTCATGTTCTTGGTATTTTATTTTAAGACAATCATTCATAAATAAACCTTTTATTGACTTATCTTTTTTTTATTTAGATTCTCAGCTTTTAGATGTTTAATCTTTAAAGGAAGAGCCAATTTCTTGAAGATTTTCATCTATTTAGCAACAAATAAGAATATATTTGTTGTTATGCAATATGTAGCTAAGTTTTGCATCAAGTTTATAATAAACATATTGTGGGATTACCCTCTCATGTCCTGCAGAGTGAAGCACAAGAGAGAAGCATTTCTACTTCTTCTCGTTCGTTGGCCAACCATTTCCCTAGCATTATATAATTGAGCTTGGAAAATTCATAGGTGTTTTGTGAAATGTGCTTGGTTCTTTAAAAATCACCAACACCTAGCACCCATTTTCCCAGGAGTGAACTGGTCCTAGTAGAGGCCCTAAAACCAACTTTTTATCACATGTGCACATTATCAACCCTTTCTCAAATCTACCTACAAATTGTCATTTTTGCTTCTATTATCATGAAATTTTGTATTTTAAATGTTAGGTCATATAATTCATCTAGTTAAAGAACTTAAAAAAATTCCAAAATATTACAAATAAGTCATTTTTGTCATAAGAAAGTAGAGATCCAAGGTCCAAAATAGGCTTGACTCA